>JASDQU010504575.1:1956-51554 GCA_032191745.1 Picea mariana | reverse complement strand
GCAGTTGATGTTCTTTACTTTTGCATGCATCCTTTATATGTTGTTTAAACCATAAATATGCAACATGCACATGCAATAACCCACATGCACATGCAATAACCATCAAGATCTCAAACATACAACTGAAACGCATCCAGAAACCCCCAGTGTATCAGATCTGCAAGACAGAATAATAGATCAGTAGTAAATATCTTGATCAGTGGGATCAGGGATATTTCATACTTAACTAAGTTAAGTTGAATTAATGTGATCTAGGAGTTAGTTTTAAATCTTGAGTTAGGGAGACCTAACCTAAATGACAATCAACAATGCAAATGCAAAAGTTCAATGACATGCAAACTTCTTTACCTACAAACTCAAATAAGACAAGTGCCTAAAGATGGGTAAATGGAGTCACTAAGATTATACAACAAATATACAAAGATACAAAACAATATTATGAACTAATCACAATGAATAAAGAATATAACTTTACACTTAAGACAATTATTGAATGAAATGAAATAGATATACAATGAACTAAACAAATTAAATGATTATACACATATACAAGAGAACTAAACCAATATATAATGAAAGAATTAGAGCATTGAGATATTCACATATGAAAGATAACTTGGAAAGTAAAGTGCCCAAGAGAGAGAGTGCGTAACTTTAGATGGGATAGCTTAGAAAGCAAACTTACACAACTTAATTAAGAGATAACTGAAAATGAAAGCACATAAGTTGTGAAAGTTTTGTAGGTTGATTTTAGAAGAGTTTTAAAGTCTCTCTTTAGTTAGGGGGATTAAGGTTTGAAGATGCAAGCCTAGACTATGTGTCTACCCCTAAACTCTTACCGCTTTGACCAAAAGAATTGCTGGGTGCTCAAGAAGAAGGACAAGCAAGGTCCTCCCCTACCTCCACAAGTCAATCCAGAATACTTGGGTGCTCAAGCAGGGAGGACACTTAGTGCCGTGAAGCCGTCCCTGACTTACACCCCCTGTAGCTTCCACAAGTCACCCTTTTTGATGGTGAAAGTTGTATTAGTTTGGGTGCCTAGCTACTAGATATGATTACTTCCCAATTTAAAAAGTTACAAAGATATTAACAAGTTATACAAATTATAAAAGTTGTACAAGCCTTACGATATTGCATGGATTGGCTAAGCCAAATCACTTTGCAAGGTGTAGGAAAAAATAAATTAAAGCAAAAATGACTTGAAAGTAAAGAGATCTCACCTAGCAACACAACCTTGTCTTTGAGGACAAGTGGGGCAAAAGAAAAGATTAAAAATAGAAACTAAACTATCCTAGCCTTACGATTTTGCATGGATTGGCAGGGCCAAATCACTTTGCAAGGTGTAGGCAAATTAATTATTTACAAAAGAGAAAATTAACTTCTTAGAGAAGGCAAGCCCAAGGGACTCTCTTGGGATGCTTACAATGCTTGAAAGAGATGAGAGAAAAGAGGGTTTTGAAACCTGTAATGTTCCTGACTTGGCTAGTCTAGGAAACCCTATTAATGTGTGTGTAGGATTAATTGTTTATAGTATATAAATGAGCGTTCAAATAATAATGGCGACAAAAGACTGCAAAGCTTATATTATGAAATCTCCGTGGAGTACAAATGCCAAATGTGGCTGAATAAAATGAATCACTCGGCTAGATCAATGACAAAAAGATCTTAGCTAGAATGCAATAGCAGTTAAAAAAATAATATCCGATACCCGAAGAATGTTGTGGAATGCAATGGATGAGATGAAGAACTGCTGCGGATATGCCAGCTCGTACGACAACTGCTGCAAGTCTGGAAAGTTCGCCCTGGTGGCTATAGCTCTCGGAAATGCCTAGAAACTGTCCTAAACAATGCGCCCTGCTTTGCCTCACAGTCCTGGTGACTGTCCGCACCTCAACTGGTGTATCTGGTCCCCGGATGGATCCCCCTGGGGGAAATGCGCCCCCTTTGCACTGGAAAACTGCGCCCTAGTGATTTCACCGTCAGAATCGACTGATGTGTGTTTGAAATTGATCGCCCAGGTCTACTGTGAAATGGGTCGGAAGGATTTACTTGGATCTGAACTGATGATCGCTCGGGAACCCCGAATGTGTCATCCCCAAGTGTCGCACTCCCAAAGTACGAAAAGTGCGCCCTAGATGATTCCTCCGTCGGAATATGACGAGGAACTAGGCAAAAGATGCCTTTTGCCTTCCTCTTAACTGGGTCGGAGGGGAATCTTTGAACTCTCCCTGAAAGGGACAAGTCGATCCCTTGAACCTCCTCAGAAGTTGCGCACTCACCTTGAATGAGTGCGCCCTTGCTGCTGCAACCCGCGAAACTGCTGCTGAAGATCGATGGAAGATCTGTGTGACCTCCCCAGTGACTAGGGTGTGTCTCTCAACACCGAAATCAACCATTGGTGTATTCCTTCTGGAATCCACTAAGCTACCTCTCCTGAGATGCGTCTCTCTCCTCAATGACATGTCAAAATCTACATAATGATGAATTAGGTTGCTGAACCTTCTCTTATAGTTGCCTGAAACCCTAATTCGATGTTGACTTCTAATTTTAGCTCATCTATTCTATTTTTAGCTCAAATTGGCTTAAAAGCGCTTTTAGCCACTTTTATCTCAATGTCACTTTCCGAATATAACACCTTTGATTGGAGTGACCTCTAGTAACCCTGTTTACCCCTTTCTGGCCCCGACTATAGTCTAATGGGGCGGTTTAGACCATTAAGCCTCCTCTCTAGAGCTCGTATTTGGAAAGGGACATTACAGTCCTCCCTTCCCGAAATTGCTTGTCCTTAAGCAATACCAATCCATGGTGCTGCAACACCTGCTCGCTCTCCCAAGTAGCATCCTCTACTGGAAGCCCTCTCCATCTGATCAAACACTCTTTGATGACGCTTCTTAGTTTTCGCTCTCGGAACTCCAGTACATCCTCCGAAACCAACTCCAACCGTCCCTCCTCATCCAATGGGGGAAGTTCCTTTGATGTGCTGATGAATTGTCCCACTGCCTTTTTGAGGCAAGATACATGGAACATGTTATGAATCTTGCTCCCCTCTGAAAGCTCTAGCTCATAAGCAACCTCGCTTACTAGGTGCATGATCTTTTAAGGGCCATAAAATTTGGGCTTGAGCTTCTCGACCCCACTTTTCTTCAGAGATGACTGCCTGTATAGTTGGAGTCTCAAGAAGACCAAATCCCCAACCTCAAAGCTGCACTGTATCTTGTGTCTATCCGCACTCTTCTTCTGTCGGTTCTGTGTCGTCTGTAGGTTCTCTTTCAGTACCTTGAGAATCTCTTGACTCTTAGTGATCCAATCCTTGGCCTTGGGAGCTCTGCTCTCCTCGAAAACCAAGTCTACCAAAGTGGGAGCATCATACCTGTACAATGCTCGGAAGGGTGTCATACCAATGGACATGTGGAAAGTGGTGTTGTAGCAGTGCTATCCTAAATGTTCTTCTTCCGCTTGACATACTCTATGTCGAAGTCGAATGCATGTACCTTCGTCACCCATTTCTGCTGGCGCTCACTGAGGTCTTTCTATTCAAGGAAATACTTCAAGCTGTTGTGATCTGTTTTGACCACGAATTTGTTGCCCACCAAATATTGTCCGAATTTGTTCAAGGCATGCATGATTGCCARCATTTCCTTGTCATAGATGGAGTACAACCTCTCGAGCTGACTGAGCTTCCTGCCTTCGAATACAATGGGGTGTCCTCCCTACATAAAAACTGCCCCGATACTCTCATCGGATGCATCACACTCTAATACAAATGGTAGAGTGAAGTCTGGTAATGCTAACACTGGACRTGTGCCCATGACTTCCTTCATGTGATCGAAGGATTTCTATGACTGATCGGTCTAGATGAAAGCCCCATGCTTGGTGAGATCCGTSAGTGGTGCTCCAAGCTGGGAAAACCCCTTGACAAACTGCCTATAATAGTTGCATAACCCGAAGAAGCCCCTCAACTCTGTCACGTTCCTGGGTGTTGGCCAATGCAGAATGGCYCTGATCTTCTCCTGGTGTACCTATACCCTTTGTGCATTGATGATGTGGCCCAAGTAAAGTAGTTCTATCATACCGAACCTTCTATCATACCGAACTCACACTTGGAGTCTTTGGCGTAGAGTGACTGCGCCTCCATGATGCTCAAAACCTCATCTAAGTGCCTCATATGCTCCTTCCATGTCTTGTTGTAGACCAAGATGTCATCGAAGAAAACCAAGACTGATTTCCTCAACTAATCCCTGAATATGTGGTTCATGCAAGACTGAAATGTAGTGGGTGCATTGGTTAGCCCCAATGGCATAACCAGAAATTCGAAATGTCCAAAGTGACACCGAAATGTCGTCTTCTCTATGTTCTGCTCTCGGATGCTGATCTGATGATACCCAGAGCGTAGATCAATCTTTGAGAAAAAAACTGCCCCATGCAATTCATCCATCAATTCGTCAATGTGAGGGATAGGATACCGGTTCTTGATGGTTTTCTTGTTCAAGGCCCGGTAATCAATGCACATCCTTATGGTACCATCCTTCTTTAGGACTAGGACAATCGAAGAGGCAAATGGACTGCTGCTCGGTCTAATGTGTCCCATCGCTAGAAATTTCTTAATTGCTTTCTCTATCTCATCCTTGAACCTACTGAGATGACGATAGGAAGGTGTGATCATAGGTTTGGCCCCCTCCTCCAACTCAATGGTGTGCTCAAACCCCCTGTAAGGTGGTCTCCCTGGTGGAATCGAACCAAAAACTTACTGATGTCGCTCCAATAAGTTCTTGATCTCTCTCTGATACTGCTGTCGACCCTCTGAATCCTTCCGCATAGTGATCAAGCACTCTACGGCATATGCTACCTCACCATGTATGAATATCCTCTCCATCCTTTTGGCCGAAACTGTCTTGGGTGCTCCTGTCGACATGCCCCTTAGAACAACCCTCTTCCTGTCACTGTCTCTGAACCCCATCTCTAAGGTTTGGTAGTTAGTGGTGATTTTGCCCATCGTGATCAACCACTGGATTCCCAATACTACATCTGTGTCAGCTAGGTCAACCACATAAAATGTGCCTCTCATGGTGTAGTTTCCTAACTTTACCTCCAAGTCCGAAACTTTGTCTAGACACTCCACTGTATGGCCATCTACTACTGCAACATCAAACCCCTTGAACTCCTTTGTCTGAAGTGCCCGTGTCGATACCAATGAAGCGTCAATGAAGTTGTGGGTGGCCCCACCATCTACCAGGGCGATTGCCTGGTGTCCTTGAATAGCCCCTTTGATCTGGAGGGTATCATACCTGGGAACACCAGAAAGGGTCGCTATGACTCCTCCCTTTGTTGGTTTCCGTTTGTTAGCCTGCTCAGGAGGCTGTTGAACTACTGGTGGGTGGGTCCCTGCCGATGTTGGTGGTCTATGGGGAGGCTGCTCCTCTGCATGTGTTGACGCCTCCTCTGAGCTAGTGGATCCACTGTCATGCTCCTCCTCATCACTAAACACACTATTTGCTGCCACCTCAATGTAATGAATCTCTCCATTGCCCATGCACCTGTGGCTTGGGACCCAAGGGTCTTTGCAGCTAAAGCAAAGCTTCTTCCTCATAAGCTCTTGCCTCGTCTCATCATCCAACTTCTCTCTGCCCTTCCATTCTCTCTGGAATGGCTTCCTGTCCTGGTCCTTATGTGGTATAAAGGGTTTGGAAAAGGGTTTAGTCTTTGGCACTGAGTCTGCCAAATCTCGAGTCCGTAAGATGGCATCCTGCAAGGTGTGAGGCCTGTATGCCTTCACCCATCCTCTCAAGGGCTCTGTGAGTCCCTCTTTGAATAACATGATCAACCTGGGCTCTGATATATCTGTCACTGCCACTGCTACTCGCTGAAACTCYGTGATGAATGCCTCTGCTGTGCCAGTTTGTCTCAATTGGGCTAGATCCCTAAAGTGGATCTCGGGATCCCTCCTATCAAACCTATCCATGAGTCTCTCTGTGAATTCCYTGTATGAGGTGATGTGACTGTGACCCAATGTTACCAATCCATGATGCCACCACTCGTGTGCCTCACCCTCGAAGTGTAGGGTAGTGAAATTGATGGCCTCTGTCTCGGTCATYTGGTTGAGGTTGTAGTATGTGTCTAACTTTTGTACCCATGCTCTGGCGGTGCATTTGGACGATCCGTCAAAAAAAGGTATGGTGAGYTTACCGACTTTCCGGATGAAATCAATATTATGCCCCTGCTGCTGCTGCTGTCCTCCTCTCTGTGGCTCTTTGGGGCGGTTCCTGAGTCTGAGTCCACAATACTCAACCAGGGCCATGTCTTGATGGAAGTCACGACCCAATGTTGCATACTCCCTCCTATACTTTGCAATGTCCTCCACCTGAGTGTGAGGCCTCTGTGCTATTGACTGTTGTGCTGCTACTAGGGGTGCCCTCTGGAAACTGGGGAACAATGGCCTGGGAATCCTACTCGAAGAGGTGTATGTGCAAGTAGGAGACTTGGGTCTACTGCTTGCCCCTGAGTTCCCCTGTGCTGCATGTGGGGCTTGTGTGCCCGGAGTGCCCACTATGGCCAATCTATTATCCATCTGTGCCAAGGACTGAGTCATGGCTTGCTGACTGACTACCGGATTGTCGAGTACCTGCATGAAGGTTGCATCTGGGTCCATGGGGGCCTACCACTGCCCTCTGGTCTCTCATATTTGTCTTCTAACATCCTCTCTCCCTCACACTCAGCCTCTCGCTCTGCCCTTCTCTCTACTTCCCTATGTGCCTCTTCCTCTTCCTCTGAGCTGGGAGAAAAAGGGGGAAAATCAGATCTAGGTCTTCCCTCCTTGCGTTTGTTGTAAGTGACATATTCGTCACCTACGTGCTGACGACCCCCTGGGTCCTCTGCTGCACTCATCGTTTTTAGTCACAGGCTAGCGGGACTAAAGCTCTGATACCATTGTAATGTTCCTGACTTGGCTAGTCTAGGAAACTCTGCTAATGTGTGTGTATGATTAATTGTTTACAACATATAAATGAGCGTTCAAATAATAATGGCGACAAAAGACTACAGAGCTTATATTATGAAATCTTCGTGGACTACAAATGCCGAATGTGACTGAATAAAATGAATCACTCGGCTAGATCAATGACAAAAGGATCTTAGCTGGAATGCAATAGCAACTAAAACAATAATACCCAATACTCGAATAATCCTGTGGAATGCAATGGATGAGATGAAGAACTACTACGAATATGCCATCTCGTACAACAACTACTGCAAGTCTGGAAAGTTCGCCCTGGTGGCTATACCTCTCGAAAATGCCTGGAAACTGTCCCCAACAATGCGCCCTGCTTTGTCTCACAATCTTGGTGATTGTCCGGACCTCAATTGGTGTATCTGGTCCCTTAATGGATCCCCCCAGGGGAAATGCGCCCCCTCTGCTCTGGAAAACTGCGCCCTAGTGATTCCACTGTCCAAATCGGCTGATATGTGTCTCAAATTGATCGCCCAGGTCTACTGTGAAATGGGTCGGAAGGATTTCCCCGGATCTGAACTGATGATTGCTTGGGAACCCCGAATGTGTCGTCCCCAAGTGCCACACTCCCAAAGTTCGGAAAGTGCGCCCCAGATGATTCCTCCGTCGGAATCTAACGAGGAACCAGGAAAAAGATGCGCCTTGCCTTCCTCTCAACTGGGTCAGAGGGGAATCTTTGAACTCTCCCTGAAAGGGACAAGTCGATCCCCTGAACCTCCTCAGAAGTTGTGCCCTCACCTTGAATGAGTGCGCCCTTGCTGCTGCAACCTACGAAACTACTGCTGAAGATCGATGGAAGATCTGTGTGACCTCCCCGGTGACTAGGGTGTGTCTCTCAACACCGAAATCAGCCACTGGTGTATTCCTCCTGGAATCCACTGAGCTACCTCTCCTGAGATGCGCCTCTCTTCTCAATGACAAGTCAAAATCTACATAATGATGAATTAGGTCGCTGRACCTTCTCKTATAGTTGCCCAAAACCCTAATTCGCTGTTGACTTCTAATTTTAGCTCGTCTATTCTATTTTTAGCTCAAATTGGCTTAAAAGTGCTTTTAGCCACTTTTACCTCAWTGTCACTTTCCGAATATAACACCTTTGACTAGAGTGACCTCAAGTAACCCTGTGTACCCGTTTCTGGCCCTGGCTATAGTCTAATGGGGCGGTTTAGACCATTAAGCCTCCTCTCTGGAGCTCCTATTTGGAAAGGGACTTTACAAAACCCCAACTTGRGAGGTTCTTTTGGAGTGTTTTGAGGCCCAAAATGGGCAGTACATCCCCTTGTTCTAGCGAAAACCTGCAAAAAACAACCAGCTAACGTTTGCTGGAAATGTTGCAAAAGTACTTGAAAATATTCAGAAATTTCTATTAGCACAAAACATAAATTTTATATGTAAAAATCTGAACAGTAAATGTATATTTTTATGCTATTTTCAGAACATAAAATGCCTCAAATGAATAGAGAAAGATGAAGGAAAAGAACATAAATTTTTGGAGGCTTATGTTGGCCCAACAAGTAAATTTTCAGATCTGAAATCTACTTGTTTGAGCACCTTGGTGACCTGCAAATGGTGCCAAACTTGGTACAAAGCCAATCAAGAGGTGAGTAGATCTAATAAACAAGTAAAATACTTTACTAGTTCTATTAAAACTACTTCACTAAAACAAATAGAAATACTTATACTTATTCTACCAAGAAAAATACTTTGCTATGGATCTCTTAATCTAGGCAATTTAACAAGCAAAAACACTAGAAACAAAGCAATATCACCTCAATAATATTCTGTATTGTTGAATTTTAATTGCTTAGCTCATACACATGTAGTTTATTTCATTTAGCATGTACTTGAACCATAAACAATGCAGCAATACGATACACAAGTGTTGCAATAACCAAGATCACAAGAACACAAGAAGTATCCTGGGAAAACCCTTCTCAAACATGGGAAAAACCCAACAATCCTTTGCTATATTCTCAAGAGAAGATCCCCCACATCATAGACCTTAGCACACAAGAGGGTGCTTACCAAAACCTAGAACCTAGTGCCCAAGAGAGTTGCGCACTTCAACCGTACATGCACTTGCTGAAATTCCGACATAACAAGTGAGTGTGTGTAATCCTCAATGGGGATTCACCTTTATTTATACAAGCACTGATACATCAAAAGGTGTGTCTATTGGCACAATAGGGCCGACCTCATTAAATCAATAACATCATTAATCATTACACAGTATTAATTATCTTTCATATGGTGGGGTCGACTTGTACCCTTTACATCACAAATTAGGGTTACAAGTAAATCTTACTCTTAGACAATATAGTAAGGATCTCACACATCCACTAGTGCTCAGCCACTAGGGACACGTCCACCTGTGCTCATCCACACAGACGTCACATTCAACAGATTACTCAACTGAGTCCACAGGAGTACCATCTGGAGAACCATCTCAAGCCGACTCAACTAAGTCCATAGGAGTACAAGGCATGAGACCATCTCAAACCGACTCAACTTAGTCCAGAGGAGTACAAGGCATGAGACCATCTCAAACCGACTCAACTTAGTCCAGAGGAGTACAAGGCATGAGACCATCTCAAGTCATCTCAACTCAGTCCAGAGGAGTAGACAAGAGACCACACATCATAACAACTCAGTCCAGAGTCTGACAGACACCCATCACATGGGCACACCCAACACTTGGGCTCCCTCACACATATGTCTCAACTCAGTCCAAAGGAGAATGATCTGGAGGATGTCTCATGAAGCTGCAGTCAACAACACTCCCTCTCAGCTAGGGAGGCATTCTCCACCAGGCCAGGTCTCTCACGGAAGTACTCGAACTTCGTCCTATCAAGCGGTTTGGTGAAGACATTTGCAACCTGCTCATGTGTAGAAAGGTATTGCACGTGTACTGCTTTCCTCTGCACCATATCTTTGATATAATGGTATTTGATCTCAATGTGTTTCGATTTATCGTGAAACATAGGATTCTATGAGAGCTTCACACAACTTTGGTTGTCACAATGGATAACAGTGGAATCCATCTCATGACCGAATAAATATGCAAGGAGCTTACGAAGCCACACTGCTTCGCGGACTGCCACGCCTAACGCTATGTACTCTGCTTCTACGGTACTCAAAGCCACAGAGCTTTGTTTCCTACTGCACCAGGAAACCATGGCAGATCCCAAGGTAAAACAACAACCAAATGTGCTCTTCCGGTCCACTGCGCTCCCTACCCAATTTGCATCGGCATATCCCTGCAATCTCATGTCTACACCGGAGGCATATCTCAGGCCATATCCAACCGTGCCTCGTAGATATCTCAACACATACTTTGCTGCTATCTAGTGAGTCTCTCTTGGTTGACTCATAAACTAACTGAGTACATTCACTACATAGAATATATCAGGTTTGGTGTTAACCAGATACATCAATGATCCAGTTAGTTGTCGGTAAAGATGTGGATTAACCTCGCTTGAATCAATAGAAGCCTCATTCATTTTCTTCAGATCCATCACCATCGACGTAGGCATGGATTTGCAGTCTGTCCTACCGAATTTCTTCAATATCTCCACTATATATTTTCCTTGGCTCAGAAAAATCTCATCAGTCCTCTGCCATACTTCTAGTCCCAAGAAGTAGTGCATCATACCCAGGTCCTTCATCTCGAATTCAGAAGTCAATGCACGCTTGCATTCAACAATAAGACTTTCTGAACCGGTGTGGACCAAATCATCAACATACAGGACCAAGATCAGGCACTCGTCACCAACAATATGATAATATAGGTTTGGATCAACAACACTCTTGCTGAAGCCCAAACTCATCAGGAATCCATCCATCTTCTCGTACCAAGGATGAAGTGCCTGCTTTAGTCCATTCAGGGCTTTCTTCAACCTGCACACATGAGATTTCTGTTCATGTATCACGAATCCATCTAGCTGCTCGTTGTAAACTTCTTCCTCAATCTCACCATTGAGAAACGTTGTTTTTACATCCATCTGATGTAGTCTCCAACCCATGGATGCAGCTAGGGCAATGATCGTACTGATGGAAGTGTATCGGGCTACTGGAGCAAATGTCTCCTCATAATCAATTCCCTCCACTTGAGAGAATCCTCTAGCCACAAATCTCACTTATACTTCTCGACACTTCCATCAACGACATGCTTGATCTTATAGATCCACTTGGAAGTCACTACAGACTTCCCTTCCGGTCTCAGAACAATATTGATCCAGATTTTATGAGTAGAACGAAATGAATACAGATTATTATCAAAAGATGCTTAACACAGAATAACAGATATACAATAAAACTGTTTTCTATTCAATAAGAACATAAGTTGAAACTGTAAAATGCAGCGGAAAACAAGCTTGCTAGAATTGTGGTAGCTTATCTCTAAGAAGAGATGTGACAATTGCGCTCATTCGCAAGAAGATGATTACAATGAGGCTTTCAAGGCCTTTTTACAATAAACAGGAATGTCAAAAACCCTAGACATCCAAAAACTTAACCCTAGGAGATGAAGCGCCAAAAGTCATGTGGGCCCCATTTGGGTAAGTTAGTACATCAACTTCCCGGGGTCGTAACTTTTGCATACGATCTTCGTTTTAGGCGCACGATAGCCCATTGGAAAGGTCTATCCGAGGACTACACATGTTGCCTACCTATGACGAGCCCTAAAAATGTTGTTTAGGGCCTCAAAATGGCCCTGGAAGTCAGGGACCCGAAAATTAGAAAAAAATTGCCGAACTGGAAAACTGCCAAAATGAGGTAGTTAGAATAGGTGGGATGCCACCGACATCCATCTGGATCAATCCTCCCCCCTTCGAAAGCAGTGGTCTCCATTGCGTTGAGTGCCCCCATTAGATGAGGAAATTTCTGTTGAATTTGGCCCGGGGTGAGCCACTTGCCTTGGTGCAGGAGCTGCCCTGCTTTGACAACTCGATAAAGCTGGATCCTTTGCTGGCGAGTGCCCTTGACCTATTTGTCCACAATTTGATCACTGGATGCCTGTTTTATGCAGTCGGGGTTGAGCTCTGTTGGTGTCAGGTGTTCTGCTATCTCTGAGGTGTCCAATAATGGTGGGAAATAAGGTTGAAGGAGATCCACGTTGAACACTGGGTGTAGGCCAAGGAAAGGAGGAATGTTGAGCTCAAAAGCATTATCACCCATGGCCTTGGTAATGGTGTACGACCCATAACGGAGTGGGCGAAGCTTTCGATGGGGTCTGGTAAGGCGTTCTTTCTGCAAATGCAACCAAACTTTGTTGCCCACTTGAAACTTATGTGGCACCCGATGTTGATCATGGCGTTGCTTGTACTTGTCATTGGACTTCTGTAGGATATCTTGAACCTGTTGATGGATGTGCTGGATCCGCTCAATGAACTGGGTGGCTTTGTCAGCTTCAGTTGGAGCAGGAGATGAGTTGACCGAGGTGACCGCAAGGGTAGTGCAAGATCTATGGGACCCAATGGTTGGAATCCCAACCCCAGTTGAAAGGGGCTGTGGCCAGTTGAGCTATGCAAGGCTCAATTGTAGCTATGTTGGATATAGGGATGACTCTCGTCCCATGTGCGAGGGTGCTTGGAATTATACATGCACAGGATATGCACGATCATCCGATTTATGACCTCGGTTTGGCCATCTGTCTAGGGGTGGAAGGTTGTGGATTTCTTGAGCTTGGTGTCCAGCAGTGACCAGAGGCTCGACCAGAATGTGCTGAGAAATCGACTGTCTTGAGAAATCGACTGTCCTGATCTGATCTGAGACAATGGTTTGTGGGATTCCAAAATGTAACCAAACTCGTTCAAAGAAGAGCTTGGCAGTGGCTTCTGCTGTGATGCTCTTCCTCTTCTTGTAGGCGGCTAAAATCGCCATCTTAGAAAAGCGATTGACAGCCACAAAAACACAATCATTCCCCACTTGATGGACAGGAGGCCTGACATGTAGTCCATGGAGATGGATTCCCATGGCCTATCAAGAGTAGGCATAGGGGTGTACAGGCCCTGTTTCTTAGTGGTCGGTTTGGCAATAGCGCAGGCAGTGCAGGACCTGATATACTTGCTGACCTTCTGTCGAATTTTCGGCCAGTAGAAATGTTTCTGCAGCATTTCCACTGTCGTTTCGATGCCAAAGTGTCCTTCCACCCAATTGTAGTGGGCTTCCCAGATCAGCTTCGCTCGCTCACTTGATGGAACGCAAATATGGCCCAGATGACACAAAAACCCATCTTGAAGATGGAAATTAGCGACAACTGCGTTTGCACCCAACATTTGGTAGGTGGTGGCGAAGTCTGGGTTTGTATCATAGAGTTGGGGTCATCTAGAGGTCTCATGGCCGCAAGAGTCTAGCACCGTGGTGAGTGTCGTGACTTGCGGTCTGCTGAGGCAATCAGCGACGCGGTTGGTGCTTCCTGTTTTATACTTGATGTTGAGGTGGAATTGCTGCAAGTATGTGGACCACTTCTGATGGCAGTCATTCTACAATCTGCCTTGTGTCTGCATGAACTGCAGTGGATTATGATCAATGTGGATGACTGTCTCCTTCCCAAGAATGTAATGTCTCCATTGGCGATAGGCTTGCACAATGGAGTGCATTTCTTTGTCGTAAGTAGGATACTTACAGACAACATCTGATAGTGTCTCACTATGATAGGCCACGGGGTGGTTGTGCTGAGTGAGAATGACACCCACAACATAGTCTGAAGCATCTGTCTCGATCTCAAAGGGTTGTTGCAGGTCTGATAGTGAAAGTACTAGGGCTGAGTACAAGGGCTACTTCAAATCATCGAATGCTTGTTGTTGAGACCAACCCCACACAAATTTCACCTTACCACCACCCTTGGTTATTTGGCTGAGGGCCCATGCAATATGGGAGAATCCCAACACGAACCTGTGGTAGAAATTGGCAAGGCGCAAGAAGCTCCGAAGCTCAGTGAGTGTGGTTGGGGCTGGCCAGTCACGGATGACTTGGATCTTGTGTGGATTCACATGTACACCATGCTGATCAACGATGTAGCCTAGGTAATGAACCCAGTACATGTCGAAGGAGCATTTTTCCAAGTTGGCGTATAACTTGTGCTGCCGTAGGGTGTGTAGAACCTGCTGAATATGCTACAAGTGTTCTGCCCAAGTCTTGCTGTAAATGAGAATGTCATCCAGATACACCACTACAAAAATATTGGTGAATGGTCGTAGGATATCGTCCATCATTGTCATGAAAGTGGCTGGAGCATTTGTCAAGCCAAAGGGCATGACCAACCATTCGAAAAGACCTTCCTTTGACTTGAAGGTGGTCTTCCATACATCTGTTTATTCTATTAGGACCTGGTGGTAGCCAGAYTTCAGATCAATTGTACTGAAGTATTTGGCCCCCATAAGCTAATCAAGGAGGTCATCGATTCGGGGAATCGAGTACCGGTTTCTGACTGTGATTTTAYTTAGGGCCCAGTAATCAATGCAGAGTCGTTAGGTTCCATCTTTCTTCTGTACCGGCACGATTGGGCTCTCGCAAGGTGATRAGCTGGGATGGATGTGCCCCTTGTGGAGTAGTTCTTGGATCTGCTGCTTGATCTCCTCATTCTCTAATAGAGAGCGGCGATAGACTGGCCCATTGGGCAGCGGTGCGCCAAGGGTTAGATCGATGGGGTGCTTGACCTGACAGTGTAGAGGTACCCCGATAGGCAGTGTTGAAAAAGTCGTCGAAAAATTGGTCCATAAAAATCGTGACTTTTTCAAAAAGTCGGCAATTTTTTGGTAAAAGTCGGGACTTTTTCATAAAAATCATGGCTAGTTAGTGGAAATCATCCTCATAAAGCAGATTTTTTGAGTTTTTTTTGTCATTTTTGTTTGTTGTTGTTGGAGAAGGAAGGAGAAGGGCTTGACTCGGTCAAGTAGGTACTAGACCCCACCAACATGCAAGATTGATTTTTTTTTAAAAAGGTTTGACCAAAAACGATGGCAATTAATGGTTTACTTAAATCTTTATCTTTCCTTTTTATCCTTTTACTTAAATTTTTAACATTACCATTAATTGTTTCAGGATGTTTGAGGGTGGTTCCAACCTCATCGGACTTGATATGGAGAAAGTAGAATTTCATATCCCATTCAAAATCCAGTAGACTAAACAATTTTCAATATTTTAGGATTGGTAGGATTGCAACATTTTCATTGGATTATATCATGTATGAGGGTATGGGATTGGAATTTAATCAAGAGCACCAAGCCCTTTATGTACCTTGATGTTGGTGGTATTGATTGTTGAACTCCTCTAACATGGCCTTAGCAGAAATGTACCTTTCACTCAAACCAAAATCATTCATTAGGCATGTTAAGTTTTTTCTACCATATTATAAGGCTTCAATTAGGTGGTTTCATCAAAATTGGGAGGTGTTCACTAATGTCTCTAGAGGATCAAGGTAGAGGCAAAGATTGATACTAACGATGAGGATCTGAATATAAGCAATGGTGGAACATTGCTTGTCATTTAAATGTTCTTGCTCATTTATTCATAATGCTTCTTTCAAAGTTCCAATAATTTTTTGGAATCATGGTTTGGAACTTTTTAAAATATAATTTTTTCATTAAAATTTAAATAATTTATGTAATATTTAGTAAACTAAGTCATTGAAATAAGATCGGTCTGAGTCAATCCGAGTTCAAGTTGGAGTTCGAGTTGGAGTTTGAGTTGACCATCAACCGATTCTAAGTTTTAAAACATTGCATTGTACATCTACCTCACGATGAGATATACAATTATATATTTGAGGTCATTTTGTATTGGTTCTCCACTTTTGGGTCCTTGATTGGACAACTATCAGGGTTGAGGATTCGGTATAGACTTTGATGTATCATCTTTTATTTGGCATCCACTACATCATATATATCAGTGCTTACTCCATATTTATGTGCCAATGTGTTTATCTGATGTTGTTGTTGCTTTATATGTTTAAAATTTTGAAAAAAATGAATATATTTTGTATTTTTTAATGTTTTTCGTGGTTTTCTGATTTTTTGCCGACTTTTTCCAACTTTTCCCAAAACGATGTTTTCTAGACCCTCACCGTCTTTTTGCCGATGTCGACTTTTTCAATAGTGTCGGTAAGTGAGGAGAAGATATCCGAGTATGCTTCCATGACCTTATCCGCTTGTTTCTGCTGTGTGGAGAGATCGGCCGCGGAGACCCTGGATGTGGCTGCGATCTTTCGATCATTCTGAGAACAAATCACGAAGAAGACAAACTTCCCTATCTGAGAGATGACCTTCCTGCATTGCTTGGTAGAGATCAAGGAAATAGCACTAGGTAGGACTGCCTCAAGTATCCTGTACAATTTCTTGTTCAAAGTAATAATAACACTTCGAGGCCTAGACTTATATACAACATGGTGTTTCCATAAATATGGTTGGCCCAAAAGAACATTACAAACTTCGAGAGGGGCAACATCACACAATACCTTGTCTTTGAAGGGCTTGATGTCGTATGATAGGCGACATTGTTGGCTCA
Source organism: Picea mariana (assembly GCA_032191745.1). Taxonomy (NCBI): domain Eukaryota; kingdom Viridiplantae; phylum Streptophyta; class Pinopsida; order Pinales; family Pinaceae; genus Picea; species Picea mariana. Next base: position 35,047 of record JASDQU010504575.1, on the reverse strand, counting down.
TGCGGATGTCGCTTCCTTGGTGGAGCCATCCGATGGTGTAGGGCTGCAGGTGCGACATTGTCGACAAGGCCCGCTTGACAACCTTTGCTGAGATGAGGTTCTTCTGGCTACCGCTATCAACGATGAACTGCAGCGGGGTACCCTTCACCCACATCTGTGAATGAAAAAGGCTCTCGCCTTCCTCTGGCTCGTCTGGTTCACTGGGCTAGAGCTTGGTGGTAGCAACGGTATCACTGGGTTCTGCATCAATGATCTGTCTCCCCCTTTTTGGTTCTGACTCAGAGTCGGAACCCGCATCTGATTCAGAAGCTTTCACCTCAGCCACTAGCGACTGCTTTGAGCGACAATCAACAATGTTATGCTAGGGCCTCTTATGGAAGTCGCACCACTTCCCGGTATCTTTCTTTGTCTTTGCGGTGTCCTTTGCTTGCGGCCTGTACTTGTTATCTTAAGGCAGTCCGTCTTTGCTCTGTCCTTTGTTCTGCGGGTTGGGGACTCACTTTCTTGGCTTTTGCTGTGAAGGGTTCCCAAGCCCAAATTGCCGCGTCTTTTGTTTGAGCTTCTATTCGATTTTGATGACATATCGGTAGGCCGCGCCCAAGGATGAGATGTCCAAAAACTCCATTTCGGCCTGGATGTATCTATGTAGACCACTGCGATACTTGAGCACTAGATGTCACTTAGAATCTTTGATACCCAACTTGGTGCGTAAGGTATAGAAGATATTTGTGAACTCAGGCACTGCTTGGTCTCTTTCCTGCCACAGTGTGGTCCATTTTGTATACAGGTCGTCATAACTTCCAATAGGGTAGTATTGTTCCTTAATAACATCCTTGAAGGACTCCCAAGTGATCGCGATTGTAAATAATGAGAGTTACTTTGTTTCCTTCTGCTCACAGAAAGTTTCCCACCAATATTTGACATGGGGAACGACTTTAAGGAGTGCAAAAGTAATATTTTCTCTATTCGAGAAGTTATGGATAGAGAAATACCCTTCTAGAAGATTCAACCATTTCTTTACATCATCTGCGTCTATCTGACCTTCAAATATAGTGCTATAGTGGGGAAAACCCCCTATGGACTACACTAGGGTTCAACGTGTAGGCAGAGCTAACCATCTAAAGTCTCCTACTTTTTAACAACTACCCCAAATACACCCCACATTCATGCATAAAACACAAGGTAAAGAGATTCGGTAACTCTACCTTAAAGTCTAAGTCCGGTGTCTATCCTTTTGCGTTCGGTTGTTCCTCGACTACAAGTCTCCTCCCAAGGCCGATTTGCATTCATAAACAGACAAACAAAGAACTACGAACATGCATCTTATATATGAATTAGTGGGTTAGATGTCATAATCAAATATAAATCAAACATAAAGATTGAACACATCATATTCGGGACAGAAAAAATATTCCTTTTTATTAATCTCACAAAGTTACTCACAATGAGATTGGCGACTGCTCCTCGAACCTGGTCTGGGCTCCTCTTCACCAAGCTCCAACTGCGCTTCCACGTATCTTTCTCCTCTTCAGCTCTCTCTAGGGAATGGATTAGGCTTGCAATGGAGGAAAAAGGCAAGAATAGGGAATTTTGACTCAAAACTCACAATGTGGCTGCAAATTCTTGGGGCAAGGGGGGAAAGTGAAATGGGCAGAGTTTCACTGTTCTTATGTTTCTCCTTGGAATGAGACCCCAACAACTCCTTTTATATGACAAAAGGATGGTTATTCGGTTGGGTGACGGGCTATAAGCAGTGGGACAGTTGGGAAACTACCCAATAGCTCATTATCTCAACGAATTCCTTGCAACTTTTTTAATTTTTACAACATTTGTGGGCATACGCGGGTTGTAATGGTGCAACTAGCGTATGTATGTGAGCTGTAGTGGTGCAACAAGCGTGTGTACGCAGGTAGTAGTGGTGCAGGGCGCGTACATCTTCAACAATATGGTTTTTAAGAAGAGTTGCTCAGTGATGGCTTGGCAAAAATAGTAAGTGAGATGGCCTGATGCCAGGTATGCATATATGGTGCAATTTAGGGTTATAACATATAGGAATATCAAAGTTGATTTGTACCTTGAAGGGGGCGGTGCCTCCGTTTGAGGAAGATGCGTCGCTTGTTGGTAGCTGCCGAAGGATTTGCGCAAAACTATCCATCATCTCGTTCCTCTGTTGTGTGAGGGCTTCCTCGAGCAATATTTTGAAGGGATCTCCTGTCTCATCATCTTTCGTTTCTCCCGCCATGAGAGGTGGGTTGGGTGTGCGAGAGCTTTTGTCCTTTAGAGAAACAAGCTCAAGACCCAATTCTTTGTACCCTGACCTCGTTGGGGACATGCATTAAGAACGACAAGGAGCAAACCGCTCTGATATCACTGATCTAGATTTTATGAGCAGAACGAAATGAATACAGATTATTATCAAAAGATGCTTAACACAGAATAACAGATATACAGTAAAACTGGTTTCTATTCAATAAGGAAATAAGCTAAAACTGTAAAATGCAGCGAAAAACAAGCTTGCTAGAATGGTGGCGGCTTATCTCTGAGAAGAGATGTGACGGCTGCGCTCATTCACAAGAAGATGATTACAATGAGGCTCTCAAGGCCTTTTTACAATAAACAGGAATGTCAAAAACCTTAGACATCCAAAAACCTAACGTTAGGAGATGAAGCGCCAAAAGTCATGTGGGCCCCATTTGAGTAAGTTAGTACATCAACTTCCTGGGGTCGTAACTTTTGCATACGATCTTCGTTTTAGGCGCACGATAGCCCATTGGAAAGGTCTATCTGAGGACTACACAAGTTGCTTGTGGCGAATCCTACACATGTTGTTTGTGGCAAGCCCTAAAAACGCAGTTTAGGGCCTCAAAACGACCCTGGAAGTCAGGGACCCGAAAACTAAGAAAAAACTGGAAAACATCCAAAATGAGCCAGTTGGAATAGGTGGGAGGCCACCGACATCCATCTGGATCAAATATCCCACACATCATTCTTCATGATGAATTGATACTCTTCTATCATCGCATCTTGCCATACCTTCTGACTTGCGGCTTCTCCATGACAAGAAGGCTCAGTATCAATGATGTGGCTCATGGCTAAAACATAGCTCGAAAATCTCTGTGGTCTCTTGATCTCTCAAAATGTGCCTCGAGGAGCTGCATGTCCCTCTGCCTCCTGCAGAGTCTGTCGAGCCCAGGCAGGCATTTTATGGCCTACTGTAATGTCTCTGGGAACATCAACTAGAGCTACGGGATCAACTGGATCAATTGGATCAATGACTGTCTCCCTTTGAACTGCTGAAGGGGGAGAAGGTGTTGTCTCGCTGTCAATCTCCATCTAAGATTCTCTGGATCTTCAAAAGGCTATCTCTTCCTCAAAAATGACATCTCTGCTCACCTCAATTTGTCTCTGACCAGGGATGTAGATCCGGTATGCCTTTGAAGATTCACTGTACCCCACAAATGTACCCTTTCTGCCTGAAGGGTCTAGCTTGGTCCTCTTCTCCTTGGGTATATGAAAGTATACTGGACACCCAAATATCCTGAAGTGTCCAACCTCATGCTTCTCTCTGGTGAAAGCTTCTTCGGGAGTCATGTTCTTCAAAATCTGATGAGGACTCCTATTCTGAACATACACAACTGTCATGGAAGCTTCTGCCCACAAAATCATAGGTAGATTCTGATCATGTATCGTTGCTTTGGTTGCCTCAATGATGGTTTTGTTCTTCCTCTCTGCAACCATTTTGCTGAGGGTTATAAGGAACGATGTACTCCCTCTTGATTCCTGCCTCAATATAGAAATCACTGAAATCCCTGGAGGTGTACCCTCCTCCATTATCTGATCTCAACACCTTGATCCTCCTCCCGGTCAGGTTCTCAACCTGAGCTTTAAACTCTTGAAATCTTGCAAGGACTCCATCTCTAGTCTTCAAGAAGTAAATCCACGTCTTCCAAGAGTGATCATCGATGAAGAGCACATAGTACAAATATCCGTTCAAGGAAGAAATACTCATGGGTCCACAAACATCTGAATGTATCAAGTCCAAGATCCCCTTGGATCTACTGTCATTGCTCAAGAAGGACCCCTTGACATTCTTGCCAAGAGCACAACCTCTGCAAATGACATTATACTGAACATGTATCTCTGGAAGGCCTGTTACCATCTTCCCCAAAGAGAGAAGGGCTCTATAATGTATATGAGCAAGTTTTCTATGCCATAGCTCACTGAAGCTGATAGTATCATGTAACAGGGCTTGGACTGGTCGTACAATGAATTTGTACACGTTTTCTCGAACACTAATCACTCGGGCATAATTCATATGTGAGTTCTTGTGCCATGCAAGAAATTTTCCTTCAGAGAAGGTAACCTTGTAGCCTTTATCCTCGAAGGCAGAAACAGAGACAAGGTTCCTTTTCATCCCAAGTACATACGGTACCTCACTCAACTGAAGTGGTATGTCAGAATCTAGTTGGAATGTAGAAGTTCCAACTCCTTTCACAGTATATCTGGCATTGTCTCCAAGTACAACATGTAGACTAGATCCTTTCTCAACAAGGTTTGTCATATGATCTCTATATCCAGTCATGTGTCTGGAAGCACCATTGTCAATTAACCAAATATCACTATCAGTAGGAACCATACCTGAGAGTGCTGATATGAAGAAGAATGCTTCATCTTTTATGTCTTCATCTCTCTGATGTGGTTCTGGATCAACATCAACAGTGGATGCAAGTTGTCTTCCTTTCTTCCTGGTAGGACAATTTCTCGCAATATGTCCATACTTGTCACATCTAAAACACTGAATTTTTGAATTGTCTTTTCTATGTTCATGAACTAAAGCCGATGAAGTTTTCTTGTCTTTGAATGCTTTGTCTAAACTTCTTCTATTTCTTCTTATTTTATTTGTATGAAAAGCAAGAGCATGATTTTCATCATGAGGGGAGTCTTGCACTCCTTTGGCTATAAGTCTGGTTTGTTGATTTTTCATTAAGCTAGGCTCAAACATGAAGTTCATTCCAATTTTAGCATTTTACTTGAACCATAGACAATTGCAGTTACACCATAAACAATTTGCTGCAATAACCAAGATCACAAAAAGAAACACCATGCACAAGTACACACGAAGTATCCTGGGAAACCCTTCTCAACAAGGGAAGAAAACCCAACCAATCCTTTGCTATATTCTTCAAGAGAAAGACCTCCCACACCATAAACCTAGCACACAAAAGGGTGCTCACAAAACCTAGAAGGCTAGCACCCAAGAGAGGTGTGCACTTCAGCCCAAGAACAAGTACTTGCTGAAATTTCCAAACTCACACTTGTGTTGTGTTTCGTCAATGGGGAATTTACCTTTATTTATATTAGACTGGACATATCAAAAGTAGTGTCTATTGGCACAACAAGGCCGACCTCAATAACTCAAAATATAATTAATAATTACCATATTAATTATCTTTTACATTAATTATCTTTCACTTTATGGTGGGGCCGACCTGTGCCCTTTACATCATAAATAGGGTTACAGGTAAGTATGACTCTTAGACAATATAGCAAGGGATCTCATACACCCACTAGTGCTCAACCACGAGGGGCACGTCCATCTGTGCTCAAGCCACATGGACGTCCAAGTCTCTATCTCACTGTGACTCATAGGAGAATCATTAGAATACACACTCACTAGTGCTCAACCACTGGGATCTTGTCCACCTGTGCTCAGCCACAGGAACGTCCTACTCAGCAGATCTCTATCTCACTACGTCTCATAGGAGAATCATCTGGAGTATCACATCATCTCAACTCTCTGCATAGAGGAGAACAGTAAACCCATCACATGGGCTCTTTCACCCCTCACAGGGTTACACATCGTTTCATCTCCGTCTCAGAGAGAACAGAACACCCAACTCATGGGCTTCCTCACCCGACACAGGGGCACACAACGTTCCATCTCCATCTCAGAGAGGAACCACACACCCATCTCATGGGCTTTCTCACCCCACACAGAGGCACTCAATGTTCCATCTCCGTCTCAGAGAGGAACAACACACCCATCTCATGGGCACACCCAACTCATGGGCTTCCTCACAGGTCGACTCACTCAGTCTGTGTCCTGGAGGATGTCTCACGCAGCTGTAATCATCAACACTCCCTCTCAGCTAGGGAGGCATTCTCCATCAGGCCAAGTCTCAAACGGAAGTACTCGAACTTCGTCTTGGCAATATTCATCAACACTCCCTCTTAGCTAGGGAGGTATTCTCCACCAAGCCAGTCTCTCATGGAAGTACTCGAACTTCGTCTTGGCAAGCGGTTTGGTGAAGATATCTGTAATCTGCTCATGTGTAGGAAGGTACTGCACATGTACTATTTTCCTCTGCACCATGTCTCTGATATAATGATATTTTATCTCGATGTGTTTCGATCTATCATGAAACACAGGGTTCTCAGAGAGCTTCACACAACTCTAGTTATCACAATGAATAATAATAGGATCCATCTCAAAATAAATCTGTCAGAAGTTTGCGAAGTCACATTGCTTTGCAGACTGCCATACTCAATGCTATATACTCTGCTTCTGCAGTACTCAAGGCCACAGAGCTTTGTTTTCTTTCGGTCGTGCTCTTCCGGTTCACTTCGCTCCCTGCCCAATCGACATATCCCTGCAAACTCAAGTCTACATTGGAGGCATATCTCAGGCCATATCCAACTGTGCCTCGTAGATATCTCAATACATGTTTTGCTGCTATTCAATGAGTCCGTCTCGACTGACTCATGAATTGACTTAGTACATTCACTGCATAACATATATCAGGTCTAGTGTTGACCAGATACATCAGTGATCCAATCAGTTGTGGATCAATCTCATCTGAATCATCATCATTCATTTTCTTCAAATCCATCACCATCGGTGTAGGCATGGATTTTCATTCTGTCATACTGAACTTCTTTAATATCCCCACTGTATATTTTCTTTGACTCAGGAAAATCTTATCACTCCTCTGTCATACTTCTTGTCCCAAGAGGTAGTGCATCATACCTAGATCCTTTCATCTCGAAATAAGAAGTCAAGGCTTGCTTGTATCCAACAACAAGTCTTTCTGAACCGGTAAGGAATAAATCGTCCACATACAGGACCAAGATCAGGCACTCGTTGCCAACAATATGATAATATAGGTTTGGATCAACAACACTCTTGCTGAAATCCAAACTCATCAGGAATCCATCCATCTGATGTAGTTTCCAACTCATGGATGATAGTACGGATGGAAGTGTATTGGGCTACTGGATCAAATGTCTCATCATAGTCAACTCCCTCTGCTTGTGAGAATCCTCTGGCTACAAATCTCGCTTTTGTATTTCTCGACACTTCCATCAGCTGCATGCTTGATTTTATAGATCCACTTGGAAGTCACCACAGACTTCCCTTCTGGTCTCGAAACAATATCCCATACATCATTCTTCAAGATAGACTGGTATTCTTCTGTCATGGCATCTTGCCATACTGTTCACCTGTCGCTTCTCCATGACAAGAAGGCTCAAAATCAATGATGTGGCTCATGGCTGAAAGGTAGCTCGAAAATCTCTTTGGTCTCTTGCTTTCTCAAGATGTACCTTGAGGGGATGTATGTCCCTCTACCTCCTGCAGAGTTTGTCGAGCCCAGGCAGGCCTTTTATGCCCTACTACAATATCTCTGGGCATATCAACTGCAGCAACTGGATCAGCTGAAACAACTGGATCAACTAGAATAATGTATGTCTCCCTCTGAACTGTTGAAGGGGGAGAAGGTATCGTCTCATTGTCAATCTCCATTTGAGATTCTCTGATTTTGAAAGGCTATCTCTTCTTTAAAGACATCATCTCTGCTTATCTCAATCTGTCTCTGACCAGAGATGTAGATCTGATGTGTCTTTGAAGATTCATTGTATCCCATAAATGTATCCTTTCTCCCTGAAGGGTCTAGCTTGGACCTCTTTTCTTTGGGTACATGAAAATACACTGGGCACCCAAATATCCTGAAGTGTTCAATCCCATGCTTCACTCTTGTGAAGGCTTCTTCAGGAGTTATATTCTTCAAAATATGGTGAGGACTGTTGTTCTGAACATATACTGTTGTCATGCATGCTTTTGCCCACAAAATCGTAGGAAGACTCTGATCATGCATCATTGCATTGGTTGCCTCAATGATGGTTCTATTCTTCCTCCTTCTCAAATAGTTTTGACTCCCTCTGAAGTTTGAAGTATAACCATCTTCCTTTGTTGTTAACCTTCCTGGAACAAGAAAACAAACGAAGGGAAACAAAACAAGAATATCTCCTAAAGGAGAATAATGAGTACATCTCTAGAATCAAAACAATTTAAGGATTGTTGTCACAACTACAACACCTACTTGTAATGTAGCAAACTTTAGAAATGTAGGTTAGAGGCATGATAATTAAAACAATCAAACCTGGAGTCTTCACTTTCAGTGTGTTGTTCCTCTCAATGTACTGAGATCCCTCTGGATCCATGACTTCAACAAGGTTCCTTCCTCCTGCAAGTATCCTCATGACAATGATACAAATAATATATACAAGTGCATACCTGAGGGTGCTAATATGATTTCTCCAATGATACCTGGATGATCACTGTCCTCTGACATCTTCATGAAGAAGGTAGCCATGGTGTCACCATATTTTCAGATTCTTCACAAACCCTTGTTAACTGGGCTAGAAAACCTAACTGCTAGGCTAGGCTAGCAACCTTTAGGTTTTCTTGGGCTTATGACTGCTAACAATAAGCCTTAAGAGAGTCACATGAATACTGGTGAGCTGAAAAGCTCCTTTAATGAGTTGCGGAAACCCTAAAACCAAAAATCTGCAGAAAATTGCAAAACCCTAGAAACCCTAGGGCCAAAAATCCAAAATGCTCGGAAATGCAATCTGAGACTTGCTGGAGGTGCGTTGAAGGAGGTCGTACACTCTTGTACAACTTTTAACCCCAACGTCCAAGTTTAAGTTGCTAAAAMACCTCAGAAAAGGAGGGCCATGTAGAATTGCARCAAACCCTAGAGGGCTGTATGGAACTGCAGAAGAAGAGGATGACTAGCTTTGAATGCTTGTGCATTAGGTTCTTCAAGACCTATGCTCTGAAACCATGTTGATTTTTCATTAAGCTAGGCTCAAGCATGAAGTTCATTCCAATTTTAGCATTTTACTTGAACCATAGACAATTGCAGTTACACCATAAACAATTTGCTGCAGTAACCAAGATCACAAGAAGAAACACCATGCACAAGTACACAAGAAGTATCCTGGGAAACCCTTCTCAACAAGGGAAGAAAACCCAGACAATCCTTTGCTATATTCTTCAAGAGAAAGACCTCCCACACCATAAACCTAGCACATAAAAGGGTGCTCACAAAACCTAGAAGTCTAGCGCCCAAGAGAGGTGTGCACTTCAGCCCAAGAACAAGTACTTGCTGAAATTTTCAAACTCTCACTTGTGTTATGTTTCATCAATGGGGATTTTACTTTTATTTATATTACACTGGACATATCAAAAATAGTGTCTGTTGGCACAACAAGGTCGACCTCAATAACTCAAAATATAATTAATAATTACCATATTAATTATCTTTTACATTAATTATCTTTCACTTTATGGTGGGGCTGACTTGTACCCTTTACATCACAAATAGGGTTACAGGTAAGTCTGAATCTTGGACAATATAGCAAGGGATCTCATACACCCACTAGTGCTCAACCACTAGGGGCACGTCCATCTATGTTCGGCCACATGGACGTCCAAGTCTCTATCTCATTACGTCTCACAAGAGAATCATCAGAGTACACACTCACTAGTGCTTAGCCACTAGGATCACATCCACCTGTGCTCAGCCACAGGAAGATCCTATTCAACAGATCTCTATCTCATTGCATCTCACATGAGAATCATCTGGAGTATCACATCATCTCAACTCTCTGCACATGGGAGAACAGTAAACCCATCATATGGGCTCCTTCACCCCTCACAGGGTTACACATCGTTTCATCTTCATCTCAGAGAGAACGACACACCCAACTCATGGGCTTCCTCACCCCACACTGGGGCACACAACGTTCCATCTCTGTCTCAGAGAGGAACCACACACCCATCTCATGGACACACCCAACTCATGGGCTTCCTCATCCCACACAGGGGCACAAACGTTCAATCTCTGTGTCAGAGAGGAACAACACACCCATCTCATGGGCTTCTTCATAGGCCGACTCACTTAGTCTGTGTCCTGGAGGATGTCTCACGCAGCTGTAATCATCAACATGGTCTCCTACTGGGTGCAGTCTGTCCATAGACAATCGAATCCAGGTAGATCTGCTCTACCACTAATACTTTGAAGAAATGGTTCCCAATGTCTTGGAAGAGCATTGAGAGTAGTCAAGACAAGTTCTCTGCTTGATATAGTTTCTCCAATGGCACCCAACTGATCTCTGATCTCTGAAATCTTCATGAAGAAGGTAGCAACGATGTCAGCTTTTGTCATCTTGATATGTTGAAGTTGATTCTTCAATGTAAGGGCTCTGAGGGGGTTGTTACTCTCAAACATATTTTTCAATGCATCATACATCTCATAAGTTGTCTTTAGGGTAGCAATACGAGGTAGTAGGTGATCTCTTACTGAATTAATGATTATCTTCCTTGCTTTGACGTCATCTTCCTTCCAATCTTCCTTCTCTTCATCGATAGTTGTTTCTGGTAGAGTCTTTTGTATCAAMCTCAATAGGTCATCCTCTTCCAGGGTAATCTGTAGTCTTGATTTCCAAGAACTGAAGTTGCTTGATCGATCAAGCCTATCTTCCACCAAAGTTCTATTCCTCATGGTTTGCAGATTCTTCCAGAAACCCTAACGGCTAGGCTAGGTTGGCAACCTTAGGTTTYGTTGGACTTATGACTTCCAACACCATACACAAGTGCTGCAATAACCAAGATCACATGAAGAATAACCATGCACAAGAACACAAGAAGTATCCTAGGAAAACCCTTCTCAAACAAGGGAAAAAACCCAACAATCCTTTGCTATATTCTCAAGAGAAGATCCCCCACACCATGGACCTTAGCACACAAGAGGGTGCTTACCAAAACCTATAACCTAGTGCCCAAGAGAGGTGCGCACTTAAGCCGTACATGCACTTGCTGAAATTCCGAGATGACAAGTGAGAGTGTGTAATCCTTGATGGGGATTCACCTTTATTTATACAAGAACTGACACAACAAAAGGTGTGTCTATTGGCACAATAGGGTAGACCACATTAACTCAATAACATAATTAATCATTACACAATATTAATTATCTTTCATATGGTGGGGCCGGCTTGTACCCTTTACATCACAAATTAGGGTTACAAGTAAATCTTACTCTTAGAAAATATAGCAAGGATCTCATGTGTCCACTAGTGCTCAGCCACTAGGGACACATCCACCTGTGCTCAGCCACAGGGACGTCACACTCAACAGATTACTCAATTGAGTCCACAGGAGTACCATCTAGAGCACCATCTCATGCCGACTCAACTAAGTCCATAAGAGTACAAGGCACGAGACCATCTCAAGTTGACTCAACTCAGTCCAGAGGAGTACAAGGCAGGAGACCATCTCAAGTCATCTCAGCTCAGTCCAGAGGAGTAGACAAGAGACCACACGTCATAACAACTCAGTCCAGAGTCTGACGCACATCCATCACATGGGTACACCCAACGCTTGGGCTCCCTCACACAAATGTCTCAACTCAGTCGAGAGGAGAACGATCTGGAGGATGTCTCATGAAGTTGCAATCAACAACAATGCCTACCTATCCTTGGAACACGGGAGACACACTGTTGGGGGAAGATTCTCTTAAAGGGCACATGAGTTGGTTAGGGTTAGGTGGACCTTGTTTAGGGAGTAACCTTGTTGATAATTACAGCTGCGTGAGAAATCCTCCAGGACACAGACCTGAGAGAGAGCCCCTGAGTTGGGTGTGTGGTTCCTATCTGAGACAGAACTGGAACGTTGGGCTGGCCTCCTCCTTGCAGAGAGTTGAGATGAACTCTAGATGATTCTCCTGTGTAACACAGTGAGAAAGAAGATCTACTGAGTTGGACGTGCATGTGGCTGAGCAAAGGTGAATGTGTGAAATCCCATGAGCTGGGTGCATCGTTCTAAGACCGAAATGAAGCGATGTATTAGCCTCCTCTGAGCAGAGAGTTGAGATGATGAATTCCAGATGACTCTCCTATGTAATACAGTGAGAAAGAAGATCTGCTGAGTTGGACGTGCCTGTGGATGAGCACAGGTGAACGTGATCCTAGTGGCTGAGCACAGATGGATGTACCCCTAGTGGCTGAGCACTAGTGGGTGTATGAGATCCCTTGCTATATTGTTCAAGAGTCAGACTTACCTGTAACCCTAATTGTTATGTAAAGGGTACAGGTCAGCCCCACCTTAATGTAAAAGGTAATTAATAAGGTAATTATTAATTATATTATAAGTTATTGAGGTCGGCCTTGTTGTGCCAATAGACACTTATGTTGACAAGTTCAGTCTAATATAAATAAAGGTAAATTCCCCATTGAGGAATCATAATCACAAGTGTGAGTTTGGAAATTTCAGCAAACACTTGTTCTTGGAAAAAGTGCGCACCTCTCTTGGGTGCTAGGTTTCTAGGGTTTGTGAGCACCCTTTTGTGTGCTAGGTGTTTGTGGTGGTGAAAGTCTTTCTCTTGAATAATATAGCAAAGGATTTGCTGGGTTTTCTTCCCTTGTGTAGAAGGGTTTCCCAGGATACTTCTTGTGTACTTGTGCATGGTGTTTCTTCTTGTGATCTTGGTTGCTGCAACAAATTGTTCATGGTTTAAGTAAAATGCTAAAATGGAATGAACTTCATGCTTAAGCCTTGCTTATTGAAAAATCAACATTGTATCAGAGCATAGGTCTTGAAGAACCCATTGCACAAGCATCTACCAATCATCTTCTCATTTCTGCAGAACCGTACAACCCTCCTAGGGTTTCCAAAAAATCTATACGACCCTCCTTTCCGAGGTGTTCCAGCCCTTAATACTTGGACGTTGGGGCTGAAATTTGGACAGGAGGGTATGACCTCCTTCAACGCACCTTCAGAAGCTCTTGAAGTGAAATTCTGAGAATTTTTTATTTTTGGCACTAGGGTTTCTAGGGTTCCGCAAATTTCTGCAGATTTCTGGTTTTTAGGGTTTCTGCAGCTCTTTGAAGAAGCCTTCAAGATTACCTGTGTTCTTCTGACTTTCAAGGCTTATTGTTGGCAGTCATAAGCCCAACAAAACCTAAGTTTGCTAGCCTAGCCTAGTCGTTAGGTTTTCTAGCCCAGTTGACAAGGGTTTGTGAAAAATCTAAAATTATGATGAACATAACTATGATGGAAGATAAGCTTGATGAATCAAGCAACTTCAAGTTCCTGGAAGAGAAGAATTCAGAGGAAGACTTATTGTGGGTGATACAAAAAGGTGACACTGTGACTACCTTCTTCATGAAGATGTCAGAGGACAGAAATCAGCGAGGTGCCATTGGAGAAATCATATCAGCACCCTCAGGTATGCATTTGTATATATATTATTTGTATCATTGTCATGAGGGTAATTGCAGGAGGAAGGAAACTTTTGCTGAAGTCATGGATCCAGAGGGATCTCAGTGCATTTAGAGGAACAACACACTAGAAGTGATGACTCCAAGTTTGATTGTTGTAATTGTCATCCCTCTAACCTATATTTCTAAAGTTTGCTAGATTACAAGTAGGTGTTGTAGCTATCACAACAATCCTTAAATTGTTTTGATTCTAGAGATGTATTCATTATTCTCGTTTAGGAGATAGTCTTGTGTTGGTTCCTTTTGTTTTCTTGTTCCAGATAGGTTAACAACAAAGGAAGATGTTTATCCTTCAAAGGGAGTGACTTGACTCAGAGGGAATCAATGTTGAGATTTGCCTTGGAAGGTGTTCCCCATGTGCTTTTGACCTCCTTAGCACATGAGGGAAGGACATGACACTTTGTACCTTGTACTTTTGTCTATTTTCACTGACTTTGGTTAAAGTGAAATTTGTTCACTTTTGGCATAAAGTGATTATTAATTCACAAAGGGGTGAATTTGGAGACATAAGTGGACTTAGGAAACTTAACCCAAAGTGGGTTTACGATTTAGGGATGAATGAGGAGATCTCAACCATTGATTAGATTGATCTCCACCATTCATTTTCTAGGTTTCCTAATTGAGGTCTAAGAGGGGCGCAAAGGGTCTAAGGAGGGCACATTCTTCATTGTGAGTTTTGCTTGTTGAGAGAGGAGCACTTGAGCTATGGAGATGAGATCAGTTGCATGAGGATTCTTGAGGGAGGCCGCTAGCTTTCCTTGTGGGAGGCTTGGAGCTGCTTGCTTCATTTATTTACTGGAGCTATTCTACTTCAGAGAGGGGCGCATTAGCTTAGCAGGCTGATTCATTCCTGGTAGAATATCTAGCCATCAGATTGCAGTGAGGTCAGTTGCAGAGTGAGGACATCTACTGGAGCTTCATTCCTGTGGAGGGGTTTTCAGATCTGACATCACAATTGGCAGTTGGAGCAGATTCAGTGGTTCTGGCAGTTTGCATGAGGGGCGCACCATTCTGGGGCGCATTTGTTGGATTTGAGCTTGTATATCAGCCTTGTTGGAGCTGCTATTGTATCAGGTTCTATCTTGTATTGTGTTTACTGTAACCCTTCATCTGCTTTCTTCATATATACACATAGATCTCAAACTGGTTTTCCTCGGGGAGGTTTTGTCCAGGGTCATGTTGACCAAAAATACCTGTGTCTACAAATGCATGATATTAATTCTTAGATCTGTTCATAATCAGCAGTAAACAATGTATTAGGTGTGTTATGTTTATTTGAGTTGCATGTACTAATTTTCTATGACAAAAACGACATGCTAGAGCACCCAAATTGAGAACATAACCGTAACAAATCAGCTTGAAAGTATTTGGACTGTTGGTAGTTATAAAACAACAGAAAACTAATTAAGAAGACAGTGAAACTTAGAGCCTCTCTGTGGTCAAAGATAGACCTAGAAGGCAAGTTGATAGGACCTGAAATTTTCACAGTCAAAACTATTTGAGAAAGATGAAGAATAGAACCATCATTGAGGCAACCAATGCAATAATGCATGATCAAAATCTTTCTATGATTCTATGGGCAGAAGCATGCATGACACAATATATGTTTAGAACAAGAGTCTTCACCAGACTTTGAAAAACATAACTCCCGAAGAAGCCTTCACCAGAGTGAAGCCTGAGATTGAACACTTCAGGATATTTGGGTGCTCAGTGTATTTTCATGTACCCAAAGAGAAGAAGTCCAAGTAGACCCTTCAGGGAGAAAGGATACATTTATGGGATAACAGTGAATCTTTGAAGACATTCCAGATCGACATCCTTGGTCAGAGATAGATTGAGACAAGCAGAGATGTTGTCCTTGAAGAAAAGATAGCCTTTCAAAGATCCAGAGAATCTCAGATGGAGACTGACAGTGAGGCAATACCTTCTCCCTCTTCAATAGTTCAGAGGGAGACAGACATTATTCCAGCTGATCCAGTTTCTCCAGTTGATATGTCCAGAGATATTGTAGTAGGGCATAAAAGGCCTGCCTAGGCTCACTCTGCAGGAGACAGAGAAACATACAAACCTCTCAAGGCACATCTTGAGAGAGCAAAGAGATTTTTTGAGCTACTCTTCAACCATGAGCCACATCATTGATTCTGAGCCTTCTTGTCATAGAGAAGAGACAGGTGAACAGGTATGGCAAGATGCCATAACAGAAGAATACCAATATATCTTAAAGAATGATGTATGAGACATTGTTCTGAGACCAGTAGGGAAGTCGATGGTGACTTCCAAGTGGATCTATAAAATCAAGCATGCAGCTGATGGAAGTGTCGAGAAATACAAACCGAGATTTGTGGCCAGAGGATTCCCACAAACAGAGGGAGTTGTCTATGATGAGACACTTGATCCAGAAACCAAGTTGTTGGATACAAGCAAGATTTGACTTCTGATTTCGAGATAAAGGATTTGGGTATGATGCACAAATTCTTGGGAAAAGAAGTATGACAGAGGACAAATGAGACTTTTCCTGAGTCGAGGAAAATATACAGTGAGGATATTAAAGAAGTTCAGTATGACTAAATGCAAATCCATGCCTACACTGATGATGATGAATTTGAAATGATGATGATTCAGACAAGATTGTTCCACAGCTGATTGGATCACTAATGTATCTGGTTAAACCCAGACTTGATATATGCTATGCAGAGAATGTACTTAGCCAATTCATGAGTCAGCCGAGACAGACTCACTGGACAACAACGAAACATGTATTGAGATATCTACGAGGCACAGTTAGATATGACTTGAGATATGTCTCCAGTGTAGACTTGAGTTTGCAGGGATATGCAGAATGGACAGAAAGTACAGTGGATCGGAAAAGCACTTCCGGTTGTTTTACCGTGAAGTTTTCCATGGTTTCCTGGTGCAGCAGGAAACAAAGTTGTATGGCCTTGAGTACCACATAAGCAGAGTATATAGCATTGAGTGTGCAAAGCAGTGTGGCTTCACAAGCTTTTGACATATTTACTTGATCATGAGATGGATTCTATGATGATAACCATAACTGTGTGTGAAGCTATTTGAGAACCCGGTGTATCATGATAGATCGAAACACGTTGAGATAAAATATCATTTTTTAGAGACATGATGCAGAGGAAAGTAGTACACGTGCAGTGCCTTCCTACACATGAGCAGATTGCAGACATCTTCACCAAACTGGTTTGGTGAAGAATACCTCTCTAGCTGAGAGGGAGTGTTGATGATTACAGCCAAAAAAAAGTTCGAGTACTTCCATGCGAGACTTGGCTTGATGGAGAATGCCTCCCTAGCTGAGAGGGAGTGTTGATGATTACAACTGCGTGAGACATCCTCCAGGACACAGACCTGAGAGAGAGCCCCTAAGTTGGGTGTGTGGTTCCTATTTGAGACAGAACTGGAACGTTGGGCTAGCCTCCTCCTTGCAGAGAGTTGAGATGAATTCCAGATGATTCTCTTGTGTAACACAGTGAGAAAGAAGATCTGTTGAGTTGGACGTGCCTGTGCCTGAGCACATGTGAACGTGTGAAATCCCATGAGTTGGGTGCATCGTTCTAAGACCGAAATGAAGCGATGTATTAGCCTCCTTTGAGCAGAGAGTTGAGATGATGAACTCCAGATGACTCTCCTGTGTAATGCAGTGAGAAAGAAGATCTGCTGAGTTGGACGTGCCTGTGGATGAGCACAAGTGAACGTGATCCTAGTGGCTGAGCACTAGTGAGTGTGGTTCTCTTGTGAGACGCAGTGAGATAGAGATATGGACATCCCTGTGGTTGAGCACAGATGGATGTATCCCTAGTGGCTGAGCACTAGTGGGTATATGAGATCCCTTGCTATATTGTTCAAGAGTCAGACTTACCTGTAACCCTAATTGTTATGTAAAGGGTACAGGTCGACCCCACCTTAATGTAAAAGATAATTAATATGGTAATTATATTATAAGTTATTGAGGTCAGCCCTGTTGTGCCAATAGACACTTATGTTGATAGGTTCAGTCTAATATAAATAAAGGTAAATTCCCCATTGAGGAATCATAATCACAAGTGTGAGTTTGGAAATTTCAGCAAACACTTGTTCTTGGAAAAAGTGCGCACCTCTCTTGGGCGCTAGGTTTCTAGGGTTTGCGAGCACCCTTTTGTGTGCTAGGTGTTTGTGATGGTGAAGGTCTTTCTCTTGAAGAATATAGCAAAGGATTGGCTGGGTTTTCTACCCTTGTGTAGAAGGGTTTCCTAGGATACTTCTTGTGTACTTGTGCATGGTGTTTCTTCTTGTGATCTTGGTTGCTGCAACAAATTGTTCATGGTTTAAGTAAAATGCTAAAATGGAATGAACTTCATTCTTAAGCCTTGCTTATTGAAAAATCAACAAACCCTCTACTTGTAACTTTCTTCTTTTACTCTATAAAAGGAAGGAGGGGTGCCCGGTGCATCACTTCATTACAATTAGGTTTTGCTAGTTTGCTAAGAGTAGAGAGTAGTTATGATTGGTAGCTGTTTGGTTTTTCCATTGGCAACTTTGGAGGAGTTGATTTGTTGTTATGTAATTTTCTTTTCATTGCAATAGAAAAACATGTCATCACTGTTCCAAATTTGACATGCTAATCTGATTTTATTTTCTATTGTAGCTGATTTATTATGCTGATGTAATTAACAATTGGGCTGATGCTGAGCTGACTTAGCATGCTTATATAATTTTTAAGATCAGATGTATATTTAATGCTTGGCTGGTGTTGTGATGATTTAATTTCCAGAGCTGATTTCTAAAGTTCGTTTTATTAGAACTAGTATCTAGTTGCTGCTGGAATGATACAACCTTTTGATATGCAATGTCTACTGTCCTGAATATTGCGTATAATGTTTCGGTGTTTGCAGATCTGAAGTTTTGATAGGGGTTTTATATAGTTTCAGATCAACTGTAGGGTTGAAGTTCTGTGAGTGTAGATCCAATCTCATGAGGTAAAATTTGAATAGGGGACACCTTATCTAGTGCTTTTGCATGAGACTGCAGTTTTAATTTTAATAGGTGTCCCACGCATGCATGTTACATGCAACACTTGGAACATGCATGGGAGGTTGAATATTTCAAAAGGGTGTTTTCTGATCTTGAGATTTGCCATTTTGGGAAGGTTTCTATTTGTAGAAATTTAATGTTTTTAGCAACACATTGCAGTTTTGAGTACTTATCTGATGGTTTTCCAAAAGGGTATTCTTTGGTTTTTGGATCTGCAATTTTGGGAAATTTTCTATTTTTAGAAACTTTATATTCTTGGAAACTAATCATCTTTCTTGATACCCTTTTTGGAGGAGAGCATGTATCTGACTTTTGGTGGTGAGTAGGGAAAGCCTATTTTTAGAAAGTGCAATACATGGATGGAGTTATGCAGTGATGGAGAAGAAAACCTAGAAATTTTAAGTTATTTCGAGAAAATGCAAAATTAGCCCTAGATTAGCTTATCACATTAAAAGTGGCAGCTACAGAGTGAGTGAGTTGTTTATAGATCAATGGGTTATGTTTACCTGTGAGTGCAGGGTATCATGACCTGGTAGAGCAAGTGGATAAATACTTGAGGCGATGTTTTTGGTTAAAGAGAATTTTATCCATTGTGCTTTTCTTGGAACTTATCCTTTCTATTAAGAGCCAAAAAGGGTACGCTTTATTTACTTGGGATTTATTTTCTGTTGCTGCATGTCATATTTTTGGTCAAGGAAGGTGCTGCACTTGGGGGGTTTATCTCCAACTTTTTCTTATCTAGTTTGACTTCTATTTTGGGAAAAGCTTTGTGTTGCATGCGAGGAAAGAGGGAGTGTTTTGTCGAGGTTTATTTCTTTGAATTAAAGGAGAGCACTCTACTTGGGAGTTATTTTGGTTCATCTTATCCATCAGGTATCTAGCTTATTCTTGGCAGGAGCAAGGTACATCACATGAGACTATTTTGGGCAATTCATATCATTATTTCTGGCAAAGATAGTGCACCTCACTTAAATATTCTTCTTGGGAGGTTCCAAAGGTTATTCTTGGCATATTCTCAGTCTTTCATCCATTCTATTGCAAGCAGATGAGGGCGCAGTACCTGGAGCTTTTGATTTCTTTTTTGAGACAAATATTATGCATGTGTTGAGCACTCCACTTGTGTTGACTCTTTTGAGCTTGGGTGAGGATCATACTATTTAAAGCTAGGCACTCTCTTCTAGATTGACTTAGCATTCTTATAGGGTTTCTATTCGGGGTCTTGTGATGCTTTGGGACAATTCCTTTATATTGATCCATTATCATTCTATAAGAGATGGAAATTTCATTGAGATAGGGATCAGTGACCTCCAAATCCTCTCATTCTTCATTCTTCCACTTCCTTCCATAATCCACTTTCAGAGTCCTTCCATGTCAAATCTTTGAGTTAGTTTGTGATTGAGTCTTGGAAGCTTCTTTCATAGTGTTCATGTGACATTGTCCCCGAGTATTGTGAGGGTAAAGCACTTCTGCAGTGATTTCACATCTCCTTGAGTTCTTATGGTGCTGGTTTAATGTTCTTAGACTTTGCATTTACAACTTTGAACTAAAGGAGTAACTCTTTTAGTGACCAACTCTTTGTTATGGACAAATTTAAAGGTTCAATGTGGAACATTCTGAATTGATGAGCTTCGAGTAACACTTGCCTCATCATTTTTCTTCTCTTCTGATTGCATGCCCTTTGGATAGAGGGTACCGGTCCGAAAAATAGATAAAAAAATTTATTTACTTTGCTGATTTTTTAGTATTTTACTTGCAAATCTGCAACTTTTTGTTGCAGATCTGAAGTGTTTTGTTGCAGATTTACAATGGACAAAGGGTGATTTAAGATTATTGCATTTTAATCTGAACTTACTGTTCTCAAGTGTTTAGGGGCATAATAGTTTCAGAGATTTCAACAAGTCTATTTTGCAGATATGAAGCTGTTTGCAGGGCATATTTGAAGATTTTAGACTTAAGATCACTAGGGTTCCCCCTTGAGGATAGCAAGCACTATCCCAAAGCAAGAGGGACTGTGTGAGGTGGCATTGGCACTTTCCCTAAGTGTTCATTCAGTTCCCTTTAGATTAAATTCCTCAAGGACAATTTCAAGTGATAACACTTTTTACATCATCTAATGCAGAGCTGCATTTCTTATCCCTATTATTAATTGAGGAAAAGTTCTTGGTAATAGGTAATAAATTTTGGATTGTTTCTATAATTGTTTTATTGATTATCATTTTTATCATCCATGGTGGTGGAAAATGGTGAATGCAATCCAAACTTGAGTAGTACCTATAATAATAATAATAACAATAATAATAATATGTTCCTCTTAGGAGTGATAGTCAAAATGTACATTACTTGAAAGAAAGGGGCTAAACATGGAAATTAAAACATGGGTAGAGAAACCAGTGAAATAATCAAGAAGAAAGAATTAAATGACACTCACATCTTCTGAACAAGATAGACATTATATGCAGACCATATAAACTTCTTTGTGTGTAATTAAATCTCCTTGCAGGTAATTGAGCATGTTGCAGATCCACAGGAATTTGTTAAGTCGCTGGCGGCATTGACTGTTGATAATGGTGCTGTAGTTATCTCAACCATTAATCGGACAATACGGTCATATTTTATGGCCATTGTTGCAGCTGAATACATACTAGGCTGGGTATGTTTTCTCATTCCTTTAAATTGGTTTGTTTTCTGCATAATTATTAAGAGATAATGTGGAACTGTTAATTGGTTGACAATGGCCATGCAGCTATGATTCCTTTACCAAAGTGATGATCTTAGCATGGATTAGGCTGAGAAGAATATTGAACGTAATGTTTTCAGTTAGAAAAATATTTAGTACCTAGCATGTATTAGGATAGAGTCACCACCTGATGGTATTTTAAGATGCATGTATTTATTTTCTTTCCCTGAATTTGCGTACTAGTACAATCTGTTTATCACAGTTTTTTAGATTATCTTTTCTGCTTTGTTAGTGAAACTGTCGTCTTATGCTTGTGTTCATTGCATTTATGCTTCTCCGGAAGTGTGGATATTTCTTCTTACAAACCTGACTTATCCACAGCGGTGTTAGTAGAAAATGCTAAATGTCTAGAGAGTAAGGTAAAAGAGCATGAAAGACTTCTTTCTTTTAGTGAAATAAGGTCAAAAGAATTAAACAGGATATGGAGATGCCACTTTTCATAAAATATTATAGTTTAATATGCTTACTCAAACATTTTAGAAGAGAGTTAAACCTTTTTTTTATATTAAGAAACACTAGATAATTTCTTCTTTGCTACTATAGCTCCTATTAAAGAATAGTAAAACTAATACTATAACAAAGGCAATGAAAGTTCTTAGGCGAAACTTGTTCATCTGTTAACACTGTAGTTATCTTGAGAAGCCAATATGAGTTATACACTGCTTTAAACCAAACGGGTTTAAACATGGTTCTTGTTCTGGTTCATAGCAACTCCGAACTGAAAGTGTTCATATTTCAAAATGAACAAGGACATCAAGCTTGACGGGCATGGCAGGTTAAAGTGCAACAATAGTTAAAGA
Source organism: Picea mariana (assembly GCA_032191745.1). NCBI lineage: Eukaryota > Viridiplantae > Streptophyta > Pinopsida > Pinales > Pinaceae > Picea > Picea mariana. The sequence continues at coordinate 12,853 of JASDQU010504575.1, read as the reverse complement.
TTATTTCTTGAATCCATTGTCAACATTAGAACCCTTTCCAAGATTGTCTACAAGAGATCAACATTGCTGAATTGACATTAGCTTTCTTATGTGATTTATTCCTGACATGGAAATTTGTTTAATACTTTGCAGCTGCCAAGAGGAACACATGATTGGTCCAATTTAATTACTCCCATCGAGCTGGTTTTGCTCATGAAACGTGCTTCTATTTCGGTAAAGACCAAATACTCATGAGGTCTTGACATTTTGTTTGAGCCATTTCACATTAAATTAAAACAACAACCAAAGTCATCTAAGAAGCCATCATATTTTTATCCTAGCAGTTTTTCTTGGAAGGTAAATAATATTATACTTTTTTGGCAAATACAGGTTCATGAAGTGGCAGGACTTGTCTACAACCCTTTGAGGAATGATTGGACATTATCTGATGATACAGAAGTCAACTATATTGCTTTTGGATTAAAGAATAGTCTATGATGTTACTATTTTCATGTCTTGAGACATGTGATTTATTTTGCAAATATAACTTCCAATCCTGCAAACACTTGTTAGATATTATTTTTTTAATGAGAATTTCATGTCAAAACAAACCTGTGTAAATAAAGTGTTCAATAGAGGGCTTCTTGAAAATGGGAGATATTTCTAATAAAGTGATGTCCACAGGTTTATGATAAATAAAAAATCGAATAACTGCTTCAGCAAACATTTCATTCCAGAGAAAATATATTCTTGAAAATGGGAGATATTTCTAATAAAGTGATGTCTACAGGTTTATGATGAATCAAAAAATTAAAAACTGCTTCAGCAAACATTTCACTCCAGAGAAAAGATATGCTCAAATATTCATTTCGGCAGGCTTTCTCAGGAGTCAGATTGGCTTCTCTTGTTATCAAGGTAGTTATCCAATCTACTGTGTGAGGACTCTGGAGCTGCTCTCAGTATGCAAATACCAAATTCATCACTATGACATACTAGTTGAATCTGTTCACTGATAGATGACTTTATCTTGTTATAATGTCTTATGGTCGAGCAATCTCTTGCTAGAAAACCTGTCTAAATATGCTAGCAGTAGTGCACATAACCTTCCTGTTTTCTTATGTACATGAGCATGGTGTAACTGTTGTGAAGTGTGAAAAATCTCATATAGATATCTGTAAGTTCTCAGTTTTAAAACTATCATCTGAAGATCCCCAGCAACATGTATAGTTACTTGAATGTGTTGATGTTTTGACAACTTCGGAAATCATTCACCAATAAGAAACATTGAAGAAACCCTTGGAAGAAGTCCAGAATGAAAAGTCGGCTCCTGTATAAGAAGACAGATTAATTTATTGTAAAAAACTGTTATTTTGATGTAAAGTCGGCCCTAGTATAGGCTCAGGTCGACTCAGGCAGAAGTCAACAGAAGATTATAAATAAGAGGCGCCTAGGCCTCATTCTAATAACACAACTCGTCCTCTCATCAAGGAATTTCGCTACTACAGCCAGGATGCCGAAATTTCAGCAAGGAGGTGTTCTATACTTGGTTTTGAGCCTTTGGGCTAGGATTTCTCTCTCTTCTAGTGGCGAGCCACCTTGCTCATGTGATATGTGATAAGAGCAGTCTCTTGTGCTAGGGTTTCTTCTTGTATTAATGAGAGCACACTATTGTGCTAGGGTTTCTTCATTGTATTGACATTGTACTTGGTTGACGAATCTATATTGAAGAAGTTCTGTTGGGTTTTCTTCCCCAAGAGGGTTTCCCAGAATAAATGCTTGTGTATATTGTGAATGTCTTTCTTTCAACGATCCTCATGCATGCAGATTATTCTAATAATTAAAAATTAAAGAATTTTGAATACTCTTAATTGCTTAAGAAAAATCTCAACATAGTATCAGAGCTGCCTTGAAAGAGGCCATTTTTCAGTCTAGAAGAACTCACTAGGAAATATAAGACCTAATAAAGGCTCGCCTAAGGAGGGTGCATCTTTCCCTCCGATTAGATCTATAAAATTCGAAAGTTGAAAATTAGGGTTTCCTCATGAAACCCTAGGTCAAGGCGTTTAGGCATCTAAAGGCTGAATTTGGAGCAGAGTTTTGAAGAAAGGAGGTCACCTTGGCATAACACACTCATTGGTAAGGTCAAAATTCATTTTTGCAAAATTTCAATTTTTTTGTCATGTTTCAAGATCCCAGGGCAAAATGACTTCCAGCACCAAGCTTGATGAGAAGCTTGAGGGTGCTGATAATTTCCGAGCATGGAAATGTAGAGTGATGCTCATTCTAGAAGAAAATGATCTAGAAGGCTTCATTGAAAAAGAAGTTGAAGAGCTAGAGGGAGATGAAGCTAAGACAAAGCACAAAAAGAACCTGGTTAAAGCAAAGAGGATTATTGCAGATTCTATCAAGGGTCACTTAATCCCTCATGTCTCATCACTGAAGACTCCAAAGCATATGTTTGATGCTTTATCCCGACTATATGAAGGCAAGAATATCAATCAGAAGATGACATTGAGGACACAACTCAAGAATGTGAAGATGCATAACTCATAAACCACTCAATCCTACTTTACGAGGGTATCTCAAATCAAAGAACAACTTGAAGCCATTGGAGACACAATTGAAGAAGTTGAGCTAGTAATGATTACATTGAATGGTCTCCCAAGGTCTTGGAAATAATTTATTCAGTAAATCTATTCAAGAAGAAAGCTAACAAAGTTTAGCAGGCTATGGGAAGATTGCACTCAAGAAGAAGCTAGATTGGCAACAAGAGAAGAAAAGTTGGGTGATGCCGAAAATCAAGAACTAGCAGCACATACAAGAAAGAAAAAAGCAGGAAAGAGGTTCATCCCCACAAGAAGTTTCAAAGGTCACAAAATACACAAAAAAATCAAAAGGATTATTCAAGTTACAAATGCTACAACTGTAAGAAGATGGGACACATTGCAAGAAACTGTCCTCACATAAAAGATCAAATCAGAAAAGGAAAGAACAAAAGACATCATGCTCATGCCGCTAAAGACGATGAACATGCTTAGAAGATAACAAAAGAATATGATTCAAGTGGAGAATATGTTTTGATATAAGCTCTGATAGGTTTAATCACTCATGGATGTGACACATGGCTTGTTGATAGTGGTGCTTCTAAGCACATGACCGGTTACAAGGATTCTCTTTCAAATCTAGTTCAAAAGGATTCACCTCATAAGGTGAAGCTCGGTGATGAATATCAGTATCCCAGTAAAGGGGTAGGAAAAGCCTCCTACAGGTTAGATTCCAGAAAGCCTATGAAGATGAAAGATGTTTTGTATGTACCTGGTTTGAAGAAGAATCTCCTTTCTATTTCATCATTGGACGAGAAAGGATTCATAATTGCTTTCATTGATGGTGAAGTTCTTATGTGGCCAAGATGAAAGTCTATTGATGATGCTATTGTGATTGGTGTTCAAGAAGGAGGTCTATACAAATTAAAGGGGCACTAAGATTCAACATTAGTTCACAGTACAACAAATTCGAGTGAGCTATGGCATAGAAGACTTGCTCACATACATTACAAAACATTACCGATCCTGAGCAAGATGGTGACAGGTTTGCTAGAGATACAGGTGAATCATGATGGTATATGCAAGGGATGTGCACAAGGAAAGAACGTGAAGAGTTTGTTTCCAAGCAGTGACACCAAAGCCAAAGGAGTTTTGGACATCGTGCACTCAAACGTGTGTGCACCAATGACAACCACTTCACTTAGTGGGTATGTATATTATGTTTCACTTATTGATGATTTCTCACGCAAAACTTGGATTTATTTCTTGAAAGAAAAAAGCGAAGTATTCAATAAGTTCAAGGAATTCAAATCCCTTGTAGAAAATCTTTCTGAAAATAAGATAAAGATTTTAAGGTCAGATAATGGAGGAAAGTTCACATCAGATGACTTCAAAGCATTTTGCGAAGAAGTTGGGATTAAGAGGGAGCTCACTACTCCCTACAATCCTCAATAGAATGGTGTGGCAAAAAGAAAGAACCATACGATAATGGAAGTAGTAGAGGTTATGATTCATGATCAAGATTTATCGATGCATCTATGGGCAGAAGCAACCAAGACTATTGTATATGTGTAGAACATAAGTCCTCACCGTATACTTGGGAACGAGACACCAGAAGAGATGTTTACAAGAGAAAAGCCAGAGATCAGCCACCTGAGAATATTTGGTTGTCCAGTATATGTGCATGTTCTCAAGGATAAGAGATCGAAGTTGGATCCTTCAGGAAAGAAGGGTATATTTGTTGGATGTAGTGAAACATCGAAGGCATATAAAGTATACATCCCTGGTCATAGGAATATTGAGACTAGTAGAGATGTTATCTTCGATGATGATGCAACCTTCAGTAGATCGAGGCAGAACCACACATATGAGGTCCATGATGAGGAGCCTGAAGCCCCTACGATTGCAGATACAGATACAGGTAATGATGTTGCACCAGAAGAGCATGTTCTAGAAGATCATGATATAGAAGAACCACAGAGACTTACAGATTCACCTCGAGAGATGATTACAAATAAGATAAGACCAACTTGGGCTCGAGAGATTATTCAGGATGTAGAGAAGTATGGTGCTCCAGACAGATCTTTCAGAGAAAGTAAGAAATTGCGACCATATTCTAGTTACATGACATTGTTAAGTGATATCATTGATGCAGAGCCTACCTATTATGAAGAGGCTGTAGAGAAGAAAGTATGGAAGGATGCCATGATTGAAGAGTACCAATGCATTATGAAAAATGATGTTTGGGATGTAGTTCTGAGACCAAAAGAGAAGTCAATGGTGAGTTCCAAATGGATCTACAAGACAAAGCATTCAACAAATGGCAGTGTCGAGAAGTAAAAAGTCCTAGGCCTTTTGTTGATGGCTTTGTAACCTCATATATAATATTGGCAATATAAATTCCCCTTTTTACTTTACCAAAGAAAACACTTTTTATGTGACATTTAGCATTAATAACATTTTATTTTCATTAACTTAAATTTTAACATTAAAAGTTAAAGTCAGACCCCCATTTCAAGATGTTAGGTGATGGAACCAAAACCATTGAACCTCACATAAAGAAGATGGAAATCAGGCCTATATGCTACCCAATGGTGCCAACTCATTTGAAGCATTAAATGATAGTCGTTGTTGAATCCATTCACCAAGAGAAATCAAACTTCAAATTCTTAGACTTGGCCTAGTCAGTGTAATGAGCCAATGTTCAAATCTATATTCTCATCTAATCATAGTGTGATGATTTTTGGATTCTAGAGGCCATTTAGAGCCCTAGTATTTTTTATTGGATCGATAACTATACCATTTTTTGGCTAGTTCCACTCTGATTCATACTTCTGGAGTATTTTGGTTTTAGTTTTGATAATTTTGATTGAAGTTGCCTTTGTAGTATGTATGCATTATGAATATGAGCTTATTGTTACCATATTATGACAATGATATCATATGATTTTGTATGACAATGTGAGTCGAACATTTGACTTATATTGGAAATCAAAATTTGTTAGCTTTTGGGTTGTTCCAAAAATGTTTACACCATGCTAGGGATGCCTTCATATGATGTGGGGTGCATGGTGAAAACCTAGCCCCTTAGTTGTACCTTAGACCTTTTGGTTGATGATATTTGGGGAGCTTTCTGTAGGTGATTGCTTGACCTTGTACTTGGTGTTGGATGTGGTACACTTCTTGACGAGGTGCTTATCTTATGTTGCATTGATATCTTCTACATGGTGCACATGTTGAACATGGTTGCTTGCATGGGCGTTGGATCTACCATGGAGGAGAGTTGGATACTAGGAGGGAGTGTTTTAGTCCTAGGAGCATTGGAACCACTTGGCATGCCTTAGGAGGATGAGTGATTGACTGAGGATGCTTAGGTTGAGGGTTTGTTACTTAGGGTTGTATGTGGACATAGGACACATATGTTGAGGAGGTGTTGGAGCATTGGATGTTTATCCTGGAGAGCAAGGAGCCTTGTGATTATCAAGCTTGACATTAGATCCTTGCTTGGAGAGTGCACCACTTGAAGAGCCTTGTCTTGAAATGTGTACACCTTGGAGAGAGAGAGCTTCACTTTGATATATTATCTTGAGGATTATATTAGGTTGCTTGTGGACCTAGTCCACTTTACTATTGTTGGCCTCCCTCACCTATTCCAAATAAAGGGAGGAGAGAGTCTTTAGTAGTAATCATGTAGAAGCATTTGAGAGTTCATTAGATCATTTGTATCTTGAAGATGAACTTGTCTCAAGTCTTTATACTTGTTTTTATGCAAGGGAGGAAAGTGCTAAGGTTTGAGGGGAAAAACCTAGAGGAGACTTAAAGTGTCGGGGTTTGAGCCCTTGTGTGAGAAGGACCTAAGGTTTGTGGCAAAGAAACTGTAGAGGAAACTTGGAGTGTGTTGCTTGGAGAGCTTGTGTGAGGCAATCTTGGTGAAAGATCAAGTGTGGACTTCTTGGTGTTGATACTAGATAGCCTGGTGGGATGTGTCACTAGGCCTTTGTGTTGCTTGTAGGGTTTGCTATTGATGGTGGCTGCCCTAGCTTGTGATAAGCTTGAAGGACTATCTTGTACTATCATGTATAAGATGTCAATATGTACTTGTAAGTTCATTCTTATGTATATGTGAAATGCACTTTGCTATCCAAACTTTGTGTACTTGTAGATTTGATTTTTAGCTTATTCTCATGGTGGATGAGTAGTTTCTAAGCTTGTTAGGTATGTTGATTTATCATGAATAGTTAGCATATTTTGTTGAGCAATTTGACAAGTATATAGAAGCTAAGAGGTTAGATTTGTGGTTGTAAAAAACATGGTAATAAGTTATTTTTAAACCTGTTATATGTTGGGGATTGTATCCTAAGCGTTGGAGACATGCTTCCCTTGAAGTACAATTGTTTAGTGTTCATTTTCTTGCATTGCCTTGTGTATTTGGTTGGACATAAGTGAAATATATACTGTAGTAATTTATATTATAGAATCAACGCTAAGGCTAAAAGTTCATATGAAATAGATCTGTGGAAATCAAAGGTTGAGGTAAAAATTTTGAATTTGCATTAAGAATCTTTGAAGTAATCCCATCACCATGCCTTCCAAGAGAGGCAAAGCTCCATAATGCAAGTGACCTTAATGTTTGTGCCAAAGCTCACATTAATTGTGAATGCTATGCTCCAAGCTTCCATGCTTCATAGGATTTTCTAGCAACTTGTATAGGCCACCCTCACACACACCTCTAACCAAAATTTGATTAAGATAAGGGCTGTGTTTTCAATTCATCACTTGTTGATCATCAAACTCTGCCATACACTTCATATATATGATACAAAATTAAAAGATCTTTGGTTAAACCGAGGACATACAATACCTCATGTCGCTGAAGAACCTCTCTTGTTGGCATGCATAATTGGATATGACCCATCATAATCATTGGTTACCTGGCAACTAAATTGCCAACAAAAGGAAGAAGACAAGTCATCGACGAGAAATGTGATTTCTTCGTCGATACATCGGCAAGAAAATGTGATTTCTTGGTCAATATGTYGACGAAAAAGATAGGGTTTTTCCACCAGTACATTGACCAGAAAGATAGGGTTTTKCCACCAATACATCGACGAAAAGATGGGTTTTTGTTGTCGATATGTCGGTGAAAAGATATAGTTTTGTCGTCAATACATCGGTGAGAAGAGTGATTCTCATCAGTGAAAAAAAAATGATTTTATCGGTGAGGAAAGATCCTTTGGTGTTGAAACATTGGTGGGGRAGAAATATCTTTCGCTATTGATAAAGGAGACAATGTCAACGGGGAAGAAAGATCTTCCACCACCGATATAGAAGACCATGTCGGCAAGAAATGGGTGTTTGGTGCTGAAATGTCAGTGAATGAGAAGGATCTTGATCACCGATAAGAGGAAGGGATAAAGAAAAGAAGGAACAGGGAAAGAAGAAGAGGGAAATACGAGAAACAAGAAAAGAAGAGAAAGAGAGAAGAGAGAAGATGAGGAAAGAGAGGAGAAATAACCCATTTTACAAAAAATGTCTAGAGCCAAAAACTAGTTTTGGCCATAATATGAGCATTTTAAATCAGTTTTGGATGAAAGTTTAGGCTTCTGTCAATAGTGACGAGGGTTACAAGAATGCTAGTGAGGGCCACTGGTTAATTATTCTTCCATTTTATGAAAAAATGCAAAATAACGACTTTTGAAGGTTTGAGCCGTGCTCAGTAACCGAGGCCTAGATAAGGGTGAACATTTTATAGATAGCTCAAAACACATGCATGAAGATACCCATTTGGGCCTCTAGCAAAATTCAAAGGGGTTTGGAGTGGAAACGTCGAAATAGGGCAAAATCCATTATTTCCAAGCATGTTATGGGGACCCCAAATCACTTGTAGAGAAAATTTTATTTACTTGACTTTTTATCTACTCATTAATCCGAAGAATTTTGTCTTGATGAAATATTTTCTAGTTTTGTTTTGTTTGGGAGACAGGAATTTTTGGATAAAAGTTCTAAGTTTGGAGGAAATGAAAAAGGGACAAATTGATAATTCTAGATCAGTGCAGAAGTTGGATGGAGTCTCATATCCTAAATATGAGAATTGTTATGTATTCAAAATATTGAATACTATCAACGTCCGATATAAAAGGTTTCCTAGTTCTTGCCAGATTTTCTTCTACAAAAGGTAGAAGCTGGCCCTTGATATTTTTGGTGTTAAAATTTTGGTATGCTCATTTAACCATAGACAATGTCACATCATTGTCACCCAACCATAGGCATTCACTATGCCACCCCCAAGCACACTAATCTTTTCTTAGATAGAATGATTCTGGCAAGTCCACACTAGAATCAATAGATAAACCCTAACTAGAAACACCATTGTTGCCGCAACAACATAATACCAAGAGAACGTACCTCTACTAATAGAAGCGTACCTATACCAAGAGAAGCACACAAGAGAGATACCAGAAAGACTGCAATTACACCATGGTAAATGTTGCACCACCCTCTCTAGACTTGTGCCTCCTTCTACTACAATTGTTGCTCCTCATACTTGCACCCTCCTTTTGCTGAGTGAGTGTATGAGAGTGTACAAATGAGCTAAGGCGTCACCTTATTTATACTTATTCTGTCAGTGAACTTTTCCCACAAGGCCGACCTATCTTTTTAGGCAAATATAATTTACTTTGACTTTCTCTGACAGGACCGAGTTCTCTTTCTAGGGTTTTCTATTTCTTTATTATTATTCTCCTTGGGATAACTTCTCTTCTAGGGTTTTCACRCAGTTGTTTAATGGTTCTCTTACTTCCGAAATATTCTATTCTAAGTACAAAGGTTACACTTGGAGGTTAATACCTCTCGYAGCTACCAAAACATCAACACTCCCTCTTAGCTAGGGAGGTATTAACTAAGATGTTCTTCATGTAATGGTCTCAAACACATCCATCCATCGCACATGGCATGGGCAAGACTCACATGGTCTTGCAGATCAATCTACATGTAGCATCACCATAGCCGCACATGCTATCTAATTATCAAACATACCATGTTTCAAGTAGCATGGCCACACATCCATTTCATGATCAAATAGATCATGTAACAAGTAACACCATCATAGCCACATATACTCTTTCATAGTCACACACACATACTATCTTATGGTCATGTCATAATCATGCATATGGGGTCTCATCATCCTTTCGGGCTTTATGTCATCATGGGGCTTCAACTCGTCAGCTCACACAGAATCTGGCATCAAGTTCATACAGAACTAGTAACTCACCATCTCACACAGAATCTGTAATGTTCTTGACTTGGCTAGTCTAGGAAACACTGCTAATGTGTGTGTAGGATCAAAGGTTTACAGCATATAAATGATCATACAAATAATAAATGCGACAAAGGATTGCAAAGTTTGTATTATGATTTCTCTGTGGATTACAAAATGGTCGAATGCGGTTGAATAAATTGACAATACTCGACTAGATCAATAGACAAAGGATCTTAGTCGGAATACAAATAAGCAACTGCGGATGAATAAAATAACAACACTCGGCTAGATCAAAAGACAAAAGGATCTTAGCTGGAATAAGTAACTAAAAGATAATACCCAGAATATGGGAGCACTGTGGAATCAATGAAGAATGATGGAATACCTGGATGATCTTCCCGATGACTAGGGTGTGTCTTTCAACATCGAAATCAGCCAAATGTGTCTTCCTCCTGGAATACAGTGAACTATCTCTCCTGAGATGCACCTCTTCTCCTCAATGACAAGTCATAATCTGCATAATGATGAATTAGGTCGCTGACCCTTCCTTTATAGCTTTCCAAAACCCTAAATCATGTTGAAACCTGAATTCATTGTTGACTTCCAAAACCCTAAATCACTGCTGAAACCCTAATTCACTGTTGACTTCTATTTTTAGCTCATAATGACTTAAAATCTCTTTTAACCCTTTTTAGCTCAATGTCACTTTCTGAATATAACACCTGTGACTGGAGTGACCTCTAGTAACCCTGTTTACCCCTCTTTGGCCCTGGCTATAGTCTAACGGGGGCGGTTTAGACCATTAAGCTTCCTCTCTGGAGCTCCTATTTGGAAAGAGACATTACAGTCCTCCCTTCCCAAAATTGCTTGTCCTCAAGCAATACCAGTCCAGGGTGTTGCAACACCTTCTCGCTCTCCCAAGTAGCGTCCTCTAATGGAAGCCCTCTCCATTTGATTAAACACTCTCTGATGACCCTGCTCCTCAGTTTCCGCTCCCGGAACTTCAAAACCTCCTTTGGAGCTAACTCCAACTGTCCCTCCTCATCCAATGGGGGAAGCTCCTCTGATGTGCTAATGAATTGTTCCACTGCCTTTTTGAGGCAAGACACGTGGA
>JASDQU010504574.1:33700-47005 GCA_032191745.1 Picea mariana | reverse complement strand
TCTAGACTCAAATTTGACTCACACACCCACTTTCTTCCATCATCAATTCATCATGTAAACCATAAACCCTAATTTTTTTTCAAAGTACACAAATTGGTTGACGCAAGTTTTAAGTTTTCATCAGTCTTTCTTCATTTTTCTTTCAGGTTAATCCCCTCTTGTTGACTTTTATATTTTGGTCACCCTTATTGTGGCTAGGTTCCCCCTCTTATGTGTTGGTCGCAGCCTATCCTTGGCGCTGCCAGCCTGTATCTGCCCCTCGACAGCCTTGTCGTGGTTTCCTTGACCCTGTTGTAGCCTATCCTTGGCATTGTCAGCCTGTAGCTGCCCCTTGACAACCTTGTCGTGGCTGCCTTGACCCTGCCGCAGCCTATCCTTGGCACTGTCATCCTATAGTTGCCCCTCGGCAACCTTGCCATGGCTTCCTTGACCCTGTCACAGCCTCTCCTTGGCTCTGCTAGCCTGTAGCTGCCCCTTGGCAGCCTTGACCCTGCTGCAGCCTATCCTTGGTGCCATCAGCCTGTAGCTTCCCCTCGAAAGCCTTGTCGTGCCTACCTTGACCCTATCGCAACCTATCCTTAGCACTGTCAGCCTGTAGTTGCCCCTCGACAGCCTTGTCGTGGCTTCCTTGACCCTGTCGTAGCCTATCCTTGGCGTTGTCAGCCTATATCTACCCCTCGGCAGCCTTGAACCTGCCGCAACCTATCCTTGGCATTGTCAGCCTGTAGTTTCCCCTCGACAGCCCTGTCGTGGCTACCTTGATCCTGTCATAGCCTAACCTTGGCACTATCAACCTGTAGTTGCCCCTCGATAGCCTTGTCGTGGCTGCCTTGACCCTGCCGCAGTCTATCCTTGGCACTGTTAGCCTATAGTTTCCCCTCGACAACCTTGACCCTACCGCAACATATCCTTGGCATTGTCAACCTGTAGCTTCCCCTCGGTAGCCTTGTCGTGGCTTCCTTGACCCTGCCGCAACCTAACCTTGGCACTGTCAACTTGCCTCTACCTCTTGTGACCTTTGTTGTACCTCTGTGTTGTGTGGCGTGCCTCAAGGAAGGCTGTCGCGACCCTCCATAGTTTGCCTAATGTGTTAAGAGAAACGTGACCCAAAGTGGATGGTTACAAGGCACCGTTGGTCTCCGAGGATTCTTTGATTGATTGAGGTCATCTTGTTTTTGGGGTCTGTTGTGATTTTTTTTTCCTACTTGTCATCTCTCTCTCACTTGGTAAGGTCAGCCCTTAGGTAAGTGCTTGAAACTTCTCCCTTTACTGAGTACATCTATGGGGGTTTCCACACTCAGGTAAGTTTCTAACCCTATCTCTTTTACTACTGTTATTTATTATGTTCACTGTTCAGTTTCATATTTAAGATCATTGAATTATTTTACAACAATACCTATCTTCATAGTATGTTCAAATTATGAATTGATATTCAATTGCTATCAATGGTTATCTTCTTGAGGTGATCTGAAAATTTTTGTTATATTTCTATTATCTGCTTTTTACACTTATGTTTAGATCTGATCTGTAGTAAGCATATTGTGAGAAAAAATATTAAATTTATGTCTACTTGAGTTTTTACCCTAAATATATCAGTTAGATTGGGTATTAGGGAATTGAGAGTGATGTGAGGGGGGGAAGGGGCCATAAGAGCTTCCACCTTCATGTGGTTGGCCCTGTTTAGTAGAGAATAAATTAGGAATTGGCTAATCTTGGACCAAACCTCTCTCGATCCATCGGAGAAACAACAAAGCCAATGTTGACTTCGTTTTTTCTCCGTCAAATCAAGGGAGGTTTACTAGAAGATTAGACGGCTCTAATAGATTATTCTTGAAACCAAGAGGAGCCCATTCAGAAGTTATTTCTAGTTCTATAACTATCACGTTTGTAGTTTGTTCTCAATGAGTAAGTCGATGTTTGAATCTAGGATGATGAGGGGCTACTCCAAAAAAAGGCTGATAAGGTGCATGTAAGCATTGTCAAGGTATGTTTTGACATTCTCAATTTAGTGCATCTTAACGTATAGTAAATAATTGCAGTTGAATAATTTTTTTGAAATACATATTTTATTTAATATTCTAAATTGTCTAATGTAACAATCTGTTATCTTGAGTAGGAATATCCTGGAGGTTAAATATGTCCATTGAATAATCTTGGATTTTGTTGTCTTGTCCAAGTTTGTCCTGGTGGAAAAACTATTGAGCATGAAGCAACTCATGGCACTGTAACTCGGAGGTGAAACTAGCACAAATAAGGGGTTTGGTCTAGAAGTTTTAATTACATATATGATGCATCATTGTTTTGAAGGGTGTATTTTTATTTTATAATCTCCAAAGTAATGTTTCGTAAATCACATAGTTATATAATTTCTTAATTAGCTATTGAAGGTTAGACAATATTTAGTGATTAGTTGGTTTTCAATTGTATATGTTGGCCATATGTTGAAATTGCAAAGCTAATTCTATTATATGGTCTAGTTATAGAATTTTCCTTGTTTCTCCTTTCTTCTTTTAAAACCGATAGCATTGTCAAGGTATGTTCTGACATTCTCAATTTAGTGCATAGATAGGATGTACACATTTTAATAAGGTTATCTATGGAGGGGGAATATGTCTCCCATGCATTTCAAGTTATGAGGAAGCATGGTCGCAATAAGGATGAACCTAGCCTATATCACAAGTATGGTACATATAGGGGAGGTTGTGGTGCCATCATCTCATTGATTATTAACCTCGAGGGCCATTTTTCTTGCTAGTTAATTGCAATCCATCTCATGTGTAAATACACCAAGGAATAATTCAACCTGGATGCCCAATTTGTCACTAAATTATGTGTGCGGGGAACTAAATTGAAATGGTTTAAGTTATTAATAGATGAAGTCTTTCAGGCATGTTCTAATCCCCACACATAATCCATCTAATTTATCTTTGGCTATCCATTGGTTGCTTTTGGGATGTGGAAATGGAATCCCCTGTAGGGAAGATAACTTCATCCCATGCCCAATCAACAAATTCTTTCATTGCAATTTNTGAGGCCACTTTCAACAAATGGTATGACTAGATGATTAGAGTTACTAAACCCATTTTGTGAATCCCATAGGTGCTACAAGTGAATAAATTTTGGTTTGGTATGAACATGGACAATACATTTATGCGGCCATGAGGGGCTAATGTTGATAAATTCCATGCCATTTCTTTGCCCTATTACTTGCTAGAATCATCTTTTGATAAATTACATTCCATTTCTTTGCCCCATTTCCAATTGCAACAACTAATCCATCTCTACCTTTGTTGAAGCTTGAGCCAACCGATGATTTTCTTCGGGATCTTGTAGAATTTGGCAACCGGAATGGGCTGGTCAGTGTTGAAGAAACCTTCTGTGCCTTTTATGAACTTGAGAAAAATAATGCCTCGCCTCTTTTCAACAAATATTTTTTTTTTAAATATTCAGGTCCATCGGTCTTCCGACTACTACAGGTCGGACTTTCGACAGGAAACGCTCCCAGCAAAGCGTCGGAACTACAACACGCTCGTCGATCACGTCGGTGGGATAGCATTGAAATATTCGTCGGTAGATCGATGGATGTCGTCGGTAGTTTTTCGATTGTCCTTTGAAATTAAATTAATAAAGGTCGTCGGTCGTCAGACGTTAGAGGAGTCGGAATACCGATGATAGTCCAACATCGAAAAAACCACGGGAGAATTTTCGACGCCTGTTGATCCCTGATAAGCGACGGTTGAGTGACGTCAAATGTTGGGGGTACGGCAATAGGGAATCAGAAATTCTGTCCATTTATAGTAGTGTGTAGAAGTGAAGCAAAATTCATAGGAGACAGATTTCTAATGTCAAAGATACATTGGAAGGAACCTCCTAGTCCATCAAAGATCCAAAAGAATACATCACAACAACATGGCATTGTAATTACTACAATTGTATGCTTGTTGAACAATATTTCACAAGGACACCAAGTTATGAGTACAATCGCTTTAATAAGATCAAGCATAGTATTGTTTCATATAATAGGAAATTCTCCATGAGGTATGGATGTCTACAATATTATGTTTAGTGGGTTGGGCTCAATTGCAATATCTACCACTCACACTATTTTGACAATTGTATAGTAAGGATTGACATCTATTGCTACCTCTGTTGGCTTGATGGGAGTTGGGTAGGTAGCTCTAAATGTTGAAAGAGACACACTTGGTGCTATGAATAGAATTGTAGGGACCTTCAGTTTGGTGCTATATGATTATGATCTTCTATCAACATGTATTATTGGTTCACATAGAATTGATAGCTTGGGACAATCAATTCCTTGGATGCACCATCGAGGAGTTACAACATGAGCACAAACATGACAATGTGGAGTTTGAAGGAACCAAAATATATGGGTTGTGACTCTTGTTGAAGCAAGCTTTGCTACAACAAGAATGCTCACTAATCATAGTTTGTTCATTCAATTAATCTTGGTTCACCAAGACTTGGTGTACTAAATTGAATGGGGTAAACTATGTTTAGTGAACAATCTTGTTTCTCCAGAGATTTCTCCAACAGGTCCTATGCGACCCAATACATTTTGGCTCTTTCCAAATCCAAATTGTGTTGTTTATGATCTTGTTGGAACTCCCCCATGGCCCATCCAAGCGATTGGTCATCATAGGGAAGCAACTCCGTGTGCATATCACTAATACCATTATTGAAAAAATATCCTAATTGTGCAACATCCTATAGTTGAGGTCCTTACAATAGTTTGGCTCTAGCACCAAATGTGTTTTGTGCAACATTTGTAACTACTTGTCAAACTCCCACGAAGTCGAAGCGGTAGTAGGATGTTAATCTCCATCGTCCAACTACCAAAATAGTATAAGTGGTAGATATTGTAGCTTAACCCATTTCATACTAGTATACTTGATGGAGTATTGCCTGTTAAATGAAACGATACTCTACTTTCTTGATAAAGAAATTATACTCATAACTTGGTGTCCTTGTGTAAGATTATTCCACAAGATTTTGTTTGTGGATGGAGTAGCTACAATACAAAGTTGGTGTGATGTCTTGTTGACTAATGTTTTAGGCACTATCTATTTGTTGCAGCTACATTTCATCCCTTCTCTTGAGTGGAATGACCATAAAACAAGGAAAAAATTGACTAGGAACAACTTGTGATGTGCCATGTAGAAGTGAAGCAAAATTCATATGAGACCAATCGAGTTCTAATGTCAAAGATACGTTGGAAGGAACCTCCTAGTCCATCAAATATCCAAAAGAATAAACTAAGATATAGATGAAACATAACTACTCCATATTAATTAGAAGACACCACTAGTGTCATTTTTGTCATATATTTTATAATAATAGTAATGATGATGATGATGTCTTTTAATGTCTTGTAGACCAACTTGTTTTGTAGGACCCAAACAAGAGAGAGTGAACAAGGAAAACTAAGAAATTAAAATCCTAAAATTACTTAGATAATTGTTTCAATGTGAATGTAAATTCACAATAAAATCTCCATGCTTAATTCAGTTGTTTTGATTTAAGATTTCATAAATCAAATTGTGTTTACATATAAATCAATATAAGCACATATAATATCATTGTATAAATGACATCTTAGAAGGAAATGATCTTTGTCTTTCAATCTCCTCGAGTTGCATAACTTATACTTTATTTTTTTCCAAAGGAGTTTTTAGAAGAGTCCATTTACTAGTTTCACTATGAAGCTCATGTTAGCTAGTTCTTAATTTAGTAATTATCAGTTTTTATTTCTTTAATCTTGCAATCTTATTAGAGTATGAAGGATTATGAAGCTTGAGATTGATGGTGTTTTCATAATAATGTAGTTTTTTTTTTCTTTGACATTTAAATCACTCATAAGAGTTTACACACCTTATTTTCAACTTTGAATTTTGAATTTTAGATTTTAGTCATAAATATGGTTATATTATCTTTGATTTCTCAAAGATTTAACCGTTTATCAAAGTCTCTTCTCACCGTATTTATAGATGAAGATGATCAATGATGGGGAACCTATTTTAGTAAAGTTTATCTAGCTTAAGATTATATAGAATATAATGTTTTAAATCAAAATGGAAAATGATGGCAAATCTATTTTGGTAAAGTTTATCTAGCTTAAGATTATGTAAAATATAATGTTTTAAGACTTAGAATTCAATGGAGCACATACCAACTTCCATGAAAATAATTAAGCAATAAAATCTGAACATATGGAAATAAAAACACATTGCAAGAATCTATTAAACATTTTTCTACATCATATTTGCAAGGATACTTCTCATAGAGAAAATACCTATTGGGTGCATTGTGAGATGTTATTCCAAAGGCATACAGTTGCTCTAAAGGAAATTTATGAAAAGTTGTAGAGCATGGATCTAAATAGTAGTATAATAAGGTAAAATCTTTGAATTTTGTGTAGAGGGTGGAAAGATTCACATTTCTGGTTAATCCCATTGACTTAATTTTCTCATCACAGTCCAAGATGATGACTATCCAAAAAAACAAATTGGGCTTTGTTGGTCATCTTTCAATCACAGGCATGTTGTCAGATGTTTATTGAGGTAATTTTTAAAGGTAAGCTTTATGCAATTTTGAAAAGTGATTTTAAGGTAATGTCAAAGTTGTTTTTAACATTTTACCTAAAAAAAAGGTTACAAACTAAAATGACGTGTAATGTTTTGAGCAAAATTTCCGAAAGTGCATGTCCTTCAAATTTAATTAATATCCATTTTTCCATATAAACTTATACCGTAAGGATAAGATAATACAAATATCTTTTCCCTCACATATAAAATCATTTCATTGTATTCCTTGTAATGAATAGTAAAAAATACTACAAAAGCGTTTATTTTTGTTTGTTCTAATGGATGGTCACATATACATGTCATTCATACATAGGAGTATGAGAGATTTGTATTACCTTATTATGATTGAATGATTTTAAATATGTTAAAATGAATATTATATCCACCATTACAAGTATTTTCCATTTTAAATAAACTATCCACCTCATAAGTTTATAAGGAAATCTAATTGAGTTGACTACTATAAAATAAATATGTTACATTGTAATGCAAATTTATAAAATAAGTATGTTACATTGTAATAAATATGTTACATTGTAATGCAAATTTATAAAATAAGTATGTTACATTGTAATAAGGAAATTTGGAAATTTAATTGAGTTACTACTATAAAATAAATATGTTACATTGTAATGCAAATTTATAAAAGAATATAAAATAAGTATGTTACATTGTAATGCAAAATTATAAAAGAATATATACAATTATCGTTTTTTAAGTTTTTTTTCAAATTTCAAAAAATTAAATAATACAAAAATTTCTACATGTCGGAGTCATTTACAATTATAATTGGAGCTTCAATTTGTACATAACAAATGTCAAAACTACTAGATTAATATTACTTACATATTACTGTAAAAGTGTGTTAAAACAAAATATTAGAATTCGGAACCTTTATTTATAAAATGGAAAATTCAAAAAACATTAATTACTAGATCTTTTGGCATTGGCCAAGAATTCTATTTATGAAATGAAAAATATAAAATACATCACTTACTAAAGCCTTTGATAAATCAAGAACTTTATTCATGGAATAGAAAATCTAAAGGACATCACTTACTAGAGCTTTTATTAATGGTCAACATTTACATTTCTCTTCACTAGTAAGAGATTTTCTTGTAAACTATGGAGACACATTGATAAAATTGTTAATAATCATGATAAATTATAATATATATAGTTAAAACTGTAAATTTGACAAATTATAATATATTAATAAATTTGACAAATTATAATACATTGATAAATTTCTCCTATTTGTAAAGCTAAATTAATCACATTGGAACCATAAATGTAAAAGGTGAAATCTAAAACACTTGCTTTCTAAATGGTTATTATGAAGGGATCATCCTTTTACAAGTGGATTAATTTGATTTGATTAAATGTAAAATGCAAGATTATATATACTAATTAATAAATTTTTTTAATTTTTTTTTATATATACTAATTAATAAATTATTTTTTTATAAAAAAATAACAAATTATGGTTTATAATAAATGTTTATTTTTTCCAATTATTTTAGTAAGTAATCAAAACATTAAAATAAAAAATTAAACAACATCTTAAAAGGTGATAGAAAAGTTGAACATAAACATTTTAGAATGTATATAATACTCTAAATTCATAACCATGAATATTGAAGTGGATTGAATTATGAAATCCTTAATCAAATTTTCTTTTTTGATTTCACAAAATGATCATATGTACCAAATCTCATAAAACTACTTTCAAATTATTTTAAAAATGATTCATAATAAAACAAATATCAATGAAGTTGTTTATTATTAATAAACACAATTTTAATATTATAACATTCCAAAAATAACTTTGATTTTTTTCTATTAAAAACTTAACTTTTATATCATTAAAAAAAATCTAAAAATAACTTTGAATTTTTTCTATTAAAACCCTAACTTTAATATTATAAAAATATCTTATAAATAATATTAAAAACTTAACTTTTATATCATTAAAAAAAATCTAAAAATAACTTTGAATTTTTTCTATTAAAACCCTAACTTTTCTATTATAAAAATATCTTATAAATAATTTTGAATTTTTGTTATTAAAAGCTTAACTTTTATATTATAAAAAACATTCCAAAAAGCATTAATCATCAATTATTAATTGTAATCTAGACATTTAAATTCTATTAGCTCATTCAATATGGCATTTACTAGTTGCTTCAATAGATTTAGTTAGACAAATAAAATAAACAAGGTTGTGTGGCAACGTAGTCCCTACGAATGAGGTTAGAAAGCAAATTGTGGAAAATGGGGTCGAATTGTAAATAACAGAAGTGTTCGATGAAAAATTTATATCATGGAAATGTTGTGTGCAACATGTATATCACGGAACATGGGACAAAAGTAAATGACAGTTGGCATGTAGAGCACCATTTATTTATTGAAAGTATATAACAAACTACAAATTTGTTGACAGTGGAAGAAAAAAATTGGAAATTTAAATGCATTTGCCATATGGACTGGTGAAAGATAAAAATGTATGAAGACATAAATTTAAAAGGAGATAAGAAAACAGTTTTATTTGAAATATGTAAAAAAATAAAAGTTTGTTACATACTACTGGAAATTTTGAAATGTATATCACGGAAATGTTGTGTGCAACATGTATATCACGGAACGTGGGGCATAAGTAAATGACGTTTGGCATGTAGAGCACCATTTATTTTGAAATATATAAAAAAATAAAAGTCAACTACATATAAAAATTTAAATGCATTTGTCAACATGGGGCATAACTAAATGACACTTGGCATGTAGAGCAACATTTATTTTGAAATATATAAAAAAAATAAAAGTATGTTACATATAAAAATTTAAATGCATTTGTCATACAGACTCGCGAAAGATAAAAATGTCTGAAGACATAAATTTAAAAGGAGATAAGAAAACAGTTTTATTTGATGTCAAAAAATAAAAGTTTGTTACATACTACTGGAAATTATATACAAAAAAAATAAAGTATGTTACATATAAATCGGAATTTCAATGCGTTTGTCATGTAGACTGGGATTGGAGCTCCCACTAACCATTAGAGAAATATGTACAAGAAACAGGACTGTAGAAAGAAGATAGAGTTCAATACCTGCAAAAAAAATAAATTGAAAGGTATAAGTGTTTGCCTAGACATTTCTATCTAAGAAAGTGGAATAACTGGGTTGATAAACAAAGCAGGATGCGATCAATAGACTTATCGTGAGGGTACATATGAGCCCTTTGGATATTTGCTTGTGGTTGTCGTTTCATTGATGTTGTCGATGACTGCGGTTTCAATGATGTCGTCGACGACTGCTGGGATCCTGGCAACTGCCTGTTGCCTTTCGTCGGAGACCTGCTTCAATTGCCTTTCGAGCCATTCTTCAATGTAGCTTCTCATTGGGGTGACGTTGATCTCATTCCAGATTTTTATGTTGAAAAGATCATTTTCTAATTCCCGGAAGTCGATAGAAAGATTACACAGAGCCTGATGAATTTTCTCATTCCGTACTAAATATTTGACTAGCCAGTCGTCGACGTGAGCTTGATCAAAGTGAAGGATGTTGTAAGACTTTTCCAAAGACAAGGCCTTAAACATAACAACCTGTTTATCAAACTCTTGCCTAGTTAAGGGCAAGGAGTTTGCGATTAAGTTGGGGTCTTGGAAGTCGTTGGTTTTTCCGGCTAAGTTTATTCTTGACAGCCTTGTGAATAATTTATCTTTCTTCAATATGGCTTGTTCACATGACTGAACAATGAGATGCAGGTTCTTCACTTTTTCTTTCCAACATGCATTCAATTGAACGATCCGGTTTTTGGATGGAAGATCTTGTTCTCTTCTTTTTGTTTATGTCATATTATTGACAATGGTGCCAAAAGGAAGGACCGTTTTTAAAAAGAATTTTTCTTCATATTTTAACTCTGCCTGCAAATGTTCGAGCAAACTATGTGCCTTGGTTCCAAGGGAAGTGATGGTTTGTGATGTTTTCACGCCTTGGTAACCAGTTCCATTATTTTCTTGATATTATTCTCCACATATCCTCTACAAGATGCGAGCAGGGTAGAGGATGCTTTTACGTTGGTTGCAGGGGTGGCAGGCATGGCTATTGCTAAAGGATTGACAAGCAATGACATAGGAATCAAAGCCTCTTCCAATTCCTTGACCTGGTCCTTCAATCTGGCATTCTCGGCCTCGATGCCTCCAATGGAATCATGAAGTGCTTCTCCACTCGCAGTGTGAAGTTGACAAATTTGGGATGGCCGCATGTTGGCAAGGTCAACCTCTGAATGAGATTTTCCTTTCTTATTTTTAACATTTTTTTTCTCAATTATCAATTTTTTGGACTAGCTATAAAAACAACGCTCTGGAACACGAAGGATTCATCTTCATCAAAATTTTCGGTAACGAATATGTTCATTGGACGGCTATGTTGGATGGCATCTCCGAGCGGATCAAGGTAGCAGAGCATACTATCCAAATCAGTGTCAAGTTCCATGTTCTCACTCTGAATTTCTGGCTCTTCCACCTGCCCCACATTTTTTTTTCTTTTCTTCTCTACTGGAAGATTGTGAGAACTATCAATTTTAGAGTGAGGAGGGTCTTTATCTCCTCTTCTGTTTGAAGAACTTTGAGTTTATTTGTTGTTGTGGTGGGTCGTTGGAGCGATGCTCCGGGATGTTGTACTTTTTGGAGTGCTATTTTTCGATTGAACACTCTTGTCATCGAGGCCTTTCCCTTGTTACGTGTACAATTTAGTGCATCTTTGCATTGTGTCTACGTCACTGGTATCAGAGGCAGGAGTGTTGCCTCCACTGTCTCTGTTTTCGGGCAGGTGTTTTTTGAAAAAACAATCACCGAGGCCAAGTGTTTGTAAATGTTGTCAAAAAATATTATAGGGGTTGAACCCTCTTATGATTTCAGCATATCTTAGGTTGGAGATGCTAGAATGCGCTACGAATTCGTCAATTTTGTTGACATTTTTCAACATGAAATCCCCTACTTTCCAAGGCAGAGGAATGAACTATTTTTTTTCTTCTTTTGCAACAGATGCAACCAGTAGTTGTATTGTCGTGCTACTTCTACAACAAACATTATGTTTGTAATGTGACATGGAAGGAGAGTAGGTTTCTCCATGGAGCCAAAAATTCTTATGACAGTGTAATTATCCAAATGTTCGAGTGTCCCCTTCCTGTCCAAAAAACTGGTTGCTTGTTCAGATATGCGGGGAGCATCTTCTCCTAAAAACAAAACTTTGAAAATAAACATGAAGCCATTAAAAACCTCATAAAAACAATGGGAAGCCTTGTGCTTCCACAAGGCCTGGTACCAAAACGTTACTAGGTCGAATTCCTAGTTGACATTCTTGGATAGAGACAGTTGTGGAAACTGACAGGAATGCGCTATCGCAAAAACTAAGTAGGACGACATATAAAATTTATTTTCCCTTTTGAAGATTGACAATTGGGAACAAATTTCATGGGAAATTAACTTGCCCCAATAAAAAATGGCTTGTTCGTTGACTATGAAATACAAAATATAAAGAGCCATCCGAGAAACGGTTGTTGTGGACTCCTGTCCCGTTATTCTTGTAAACAACCAAGCAATTTCGCGAAATGGAATTCTAAATGAACTAACATACAAGCTTGTAATATCTTCAGGAACTAGAAGCGGGTTTTTCAATAAATGGGGCAAGAGGTCCAACCCGTTATTATGCTTTGCTAGGAACGGTTTGCAATCTTCTCCTCTGAACGTCAATGTTGGCTCTGACAATCTTAGCATCTAGCAGAAGACTTGAGGTGAAAAAGAAACATAAGAGCAGTCCTACAATGGAATAATTCTTTTGTCTGAAATAAATTTATCGGCGCACCAAGAGACCAGGTCCTTACAGTAAAAAACCTCAGGGACACAGCCTGCACGAGCAATCCCAGAGGTCCAAATTACTTGGTTCTCTACGGCAGAGGTTGAGTAATAAGAATATGCCCTCGACCACTGGAAGTTATGGTCCTAACGCCCGAAGATGTTCACTATATCTCCACAGAACTATTGTTTTGTTGATGCCATAGGTCTATGAGAACGTTGGTTTGATCCAGATGATGGTTGAAATGAACAGTTAGAGCTGATAATGTAACTCTCCGCTAAATATTGGTTAAATTCTTATGAATGGGAAAGCTCCTCAAGACTTTCATTGATTAATGACAATCTGTATGGGTGGTGCATGATGAACTCTTAGCAGTGAATCTTACTTATTACATATTTAGAAATGCGAAGGTGGAGGATACGACGAAGAGAAATTAAGGATTGTAGGTTTCGTGAACGTGCCAAGGCAACGACGTGCGAACGACATTTCATGATTTTGAAATCAACACTAGGAAGGGATAATATAACCCCCCCACAAATCTTGGTTTAATGCGCATTAATAGGAGATCTCCTCGAGGCTTTTGCCCATCAATGACAATCTATACGGTTCCTGCATGATGAGTTGTTAGAATTAAATGTCAGTACTTGCATTTTTAGAAACAAGATATGTATATGTATATATATACATATACATATACATATACATATACATATACATATACATATACATATACACATATATATATATATATATTCTTTTATTATACACAAGTGCGAAGCTCACGGAGACGGGGGAGAGAAAGGAAAGAATGGAAAGGTCTGATACATATACATATACATATACAT
>JASDQU010504574.1:18509-33270 GCA_032191745.1 Picea mariana | reverse complement strand
GTGCTACAAGTGAATAAATTTTGGTTTGGTATGAACATGGACAATACATTTATGCGGCCATGAGGGACTAATGTTGATAAATTCCATGCCATTTCTTTGCCCTATTACTTGATAGAATCATCTTTTGATAAATTCCATGCCATTTCTTTGCCCCATTTCCAATTGCAACAACCAACCATCTCTGCCTTTGCTAAAGCTTGAGCCAACCGATGATTTTCTTCGGGATCTTGTAGAATTTGGCAACCGGAATGGGTTGGTCAGTGTTGAAGAAACCTTCTGTGCCTTTTATGAACTTGAGAAAAATAATGCCTAGCCTC
Source organism: Picea mariana (assembly GCA_032191745.1). Taxonomy (NCBI): domain Eukaryota; kingdom Viridiplantae; phylum Streptophyta; class Pinopsida; order Pinales; family Pinaceae; genus Picea; species Picea mariana. The sequence goes on along the minus strand of JASDQU010504574.1, from coordinate 32,953 downwards.
TTTTCAACAAATAATTTTTTTTAAATATTCAGGTCCGTCGGTCTTCTGACTACTACAGGTCAGACTTTCGACAGGAAACGCTCCTAGCAAAGCGTTGGAACTACAACACACTCGTCAGTCGCATCGGTGGGATAGCGTCGAAATATTCGTCAGTAGACCGATGGACGTCGTCGGTAGTTTTTCGATTGTCCTTTGAAATTAAATTTTTAAAGGTCGTCGGTCGTCAGATGTTAGGGGAGTCGGAATACCGATGATAGTCCAACGTCGAAAAAACCACGGGAGATTTTTCGACACCTGTTGATCCCTTATAAGCGGCGGTTGAGCGACGTCAAACGTCGGGGGTACAACAATAGGGAATCAGAAATTATGTCCATTTATAGTAGTGTGTAGAAGTGAAGCATAATTCATAGGAGACCGAGTTCTAATGTCAAAGATACATTGGAAGGAAACTCATAGTCCATCAAAGATCCAAAAGAATACATCACAACAACGTGGCATTGTAATTACTACAATTGTATGCTTGTTGAACAATATTTCACAAGGACACCAAGTTATGAGTACAATCGCTTTAATAAGATCAAGCATAGTATTGTTTCATATAATAGGAAATTCTCCATGAGGTATGAATGTCTACAATATTATGTTTAGTGGGTTGGGCTCAATTGCAATATCTACCACTCACACTATTTTGACAATTGTATAGTAAGGATTGACATCTATTGCTACCTCTGTTGGCTTGATGGGAGTTGGGTAGGTAGCTCTAAATGTTGAAAGAGACACACTTGGTGCTATGAATAGCATTGTAGGGACCTTCAGTTTGGTGCTATATGATTATGATCTTCTATCAACATGTATTATTGGTTCACATAGAATTGATAGTTTGGGACAATCAATTCCTTGGATGCACCATCGAGGAGTTACAACATGAGCACAAACATGACAATGTGGAGTTTGAAGGAACTAAAATATATGGGTTGTGACTCTTGTTGAAGCAAGCTTTGCTACAACAAGAATGCTCACTAATCATAGTTTTTTCATTCAATTAATCTTGGTTCACCAAGACTTGGTGCACTAAATTGAATGGGGTAAACTATGTTTCTCCAGAGATTTCTCCAACAGGTCCTATGCAACCCAATACATTTTGTCTCTTTCCAAATCCAAATTGTGTTGTTTGTGATCTTGTTGGAACTCCCCCATGGCCCATCCAAGCGATTGGTCATCATAGGGAAGCAACTCCATGTGCATATCACTAATACCATTGTTGAAAAAATATCCTAATTGTGCAACATCCTATAGTTGAGGTCCTTACAATAGTTTGGCTCTAGCACCAAATGTGTTTTGTGCAACATTTGTAACTACTTGTCAAAATCCCACGAAGTCGAAGTGGTAGTAGGATGCTAATCTCCGTCCAACTACCAAAATAGTATAAGTGGTAGATATTGTAGCTTAACCCATTTCATACTAGTATACTTGATGGAGTATTGCCTGTTAAATGAAATGATACTCTACTTTCTTGATAAAGAAATTATACTCATAACTTGGTGTCCTTGTGTAAGATTATTCCACAAGATTTTGTTTGTGGATGGAGTAGCTACAATACAAAGTTGGTGTGATGTCTTGTTGACTAATGTTTTAGGCACTATCTATTTGTTGCAGCTACATTTCATCCCTTCTCTTGAGTGGAATGACCATAAAACAAGGAAAAAATTGACTAGGAACAACTTATGATGTACCATGTAGAAGTGAAGCAAAATTCATAGGAGACCAATTGAGTTCTAATGTCAAAGATACGTTGGAAGGAACCTCCTAGTCCATCAAATATCCAAAAGAATAAACTAAGATATAGATGAAACATAACTACTCCATATTAATTAGAAGACACCACTGGTGTCATTTTTGTCATATATTTTATAATAATAGTAATGATGATGATGATGTATTTTAATGTCTTGTAGACCAACTTGTTTTGTAGGACCCAAACAAGAGAGAGTGAACAAGGAAAACTAAGAAATTAAAATTTCTTTTAATTTCTTGTAGACCAATGTGCTTTGTAGGACCAAAACAAGAGAGAGTGAACAAGGAAAACGAAGAAATTAAAATCCTAAAATTACTTAGATAATTGTTTCAATGTGAATGTAAATTCACAATAAAATCTCCATGCTTAGTTCAATTGTTTTGATTTAAGATTTCATAAATCAAATTGTGTTTACATATAAATCAATATAAGCACATATAATATCATTTTATAAATGACATCTTAGAAGGAAATGATCTTTGTCTTTCAATCTCCTCGAGTTGCATAACTTATACTTTATTTTTTTCCAAAGGAGTTTTTAGAAGAGTCCATTTACTAGTTTCACTATGAAGCTCATGTTAGCTAGTTCTTAATTTAGTAATTATCAGTTTTTATTTCTTTAAGCTTGCAATCTTATTAGAGTATGAAAGATAATGAAGCTTGAGATTGATGGTGTTTTCATAATAATGTAGTTTTTTTTTTCTTTGACATTTAAATCACTCATAAGAGTTTACACACCTTATTTTCAACTTTGAATTTTGAATTTTAGATTTTAGTCATAAAGATGGTTATATTATCTTTGATTTCTCAAAGATTTAACCGTTTATCAAAGTCTCTTTTCATCGTATTTATAGATGAAGATGGTCAATGATGGGGACTTATTTTAGTAAAGTTTATCTAGCTTGAGATTATATAGAATATAATGTTTTAGATGAAGATGGAAAATCTATTTTGATAAAGTTTATCTAGCTTGAGATTATGTAGAATATAATGTTTTAAGACTTAGAATTCAATGAAGCACATACCAACTTCCATGAAAATAATGAAGTAATAAAATTTGAACATTTGGAAATAAAAACACATTGCAAGAATCTATTAAACATTTTTCTACATCATATTTGCAAGGATACTTCTCATAGAGAAAATACCTATTGGGTGCATTGTGAGATGTTATTCCAAAGGCGCTCTAAAGGAAATTTATGAAAAGTTGTAGAGCATAGATATAAATAGTAGTATAATAAGGTAAAATCTTTGAATTTTGTGTAGAGGATGGAAATATTCACATTTCTGGTTAATCCCACTGACTTAATTTTCTCATCACAGTCCAAGATGATGACTATCCAAAAAAACAAATTGGGCTTTGTTGGTCATCTTTCAATCACACATGTTGTCATATGTTTATTGAGGTAATTTTTAAAGGTGAGCTTTATGCAATTTTGAAAAGTGATTTTAAGGTAATGTCAAAATTGTTTTTAACATTTTACCTAAAAAAAATTGCATATTTGCAAGGTTACAAACTAAAATGATAATTTTCTCATCACAGTCCAAGATGATGACTATCCAAAAAAACAAATTGGGCTTTGTTGGTCATCTTTCAATCACACATGTTGTCATATGTTTATTGAGGTAATTTTTAAAGGTGAGCTTTATGCAATTTTGAAAAGTGATTTTAAGGTAATGTCAAAGTTGTTTTTAACATTTTACCTAAAAAAAATTGCATATTTGCAAGGTTACAAACTAAAATGACGTGTAATGTTTTGAGCAAAATTTCCGAAAGTGCATGTCCTTCAAATTTAATTAATATCCATTTTTCCATATAAACTTATACCGTAAGGATATGATAATACAAATATTTCCCTCACATATAAAATCATTTCATTTTATAATGAATAGTAAAAAATACTACAAAAGCGTTTATTTTTGTTTGTTGTAATGGATGGTCACATATACATGTCATTCATACATAGGAGTATGAGAGATTTGTATTACCTTATTATGATTGGATGATTTTAAATATGTTAAAATGAATATTATATCCACCATTACAAGTATTTTCCATTTTAAATAAACTATCCACCTCATAAGTTTATAAGGAAATCTAATTGAGTTGACTACTATAAAATAAATATGTTACATTGTAATGCAAATTTATAAAAGAATATAAAATAAGTATGTTACATTGTAATGCAAAATTATAAAAGAATATATATAATTATCATTTTTTAGTTTTTTTTAAATTTCAGAAAACTAAACAATACAAAAAACTTCTACATGTCAAGTCACTTACAATTGAGTTTCAATTTGTACATTAAAAAAATGTCAAAGCCACTAGATTAATATTATTTACCTATTACTGTAAAAGTGTGTTAAAACAAATATTAGAACTCAGAACTTTTATTTATGAAATGAAAAATCCAAAAAACATTAATTATTAGATCCTTTGGCATTGGTCAAGAATTTTATTTATGAAATGAAAAATATAAAATACATTACTTACTAAAGCCTTTGGTAGATCAAGAACTTTATTCATGAAATGGAAAATCTAAAAGACATCACTTACTAGAGCTTTTATTAATGGTCAACATTTGCATTTCTCTTCACTAGTAAGAGATTTTCTTGTGAACTATGGAGACACATTGATAAAATTATGGAGACACATTGATAAAATTGTTAATAATCATGATAAATTATAATATATAGTTAAAACTGTAAATTTGACAAATTATAATATATTTATAAATGTCTCCTATTTGTAAAGCTAAATTAATCACATTGGAACCATAAATGTAAAAGGTGAAATCTAAAACACTTGCTTTCTAAATGGTTATTATGAAGGGAACATACTTTTACAAGTGGATTAATTTGATTCGATTCATGCAAGAATTATATATACTAATTAATAAATTATTTTTTTATAAAAAAATAAAAAAAATAACAAATCATAGTTTATAATAAATGTTTATTTTTTCCAATTATTTTAGTAAGTAATCAAAACATTAAAATGAAAAGATTAAACAACATCTTAAAAGGTGATAGAAAAGTTGAACATAAACATTTTAGAATGTCTATAATACTCTAAATTCATAACCATGAATATTGAAGTGAATTGAATTATGAAATCCTTAATCAAATTTTGTTTTTGATTTCACAAAATGATCATATGTACCAAATCTCATAAAACTACTTTCAAATTATTTTAAAAATGATTCATAATAAAACAAATATCAATGAAGTTGTTTATTTATTAATAAACATAAAAATTAATATTATAACATTCCAAAAATAACTTTGATTTTTTTCTATTAAAAACTTAACTTTTATATCATTAAAAAAAATCTAAAAATAACTTTGAATTTTTTCTATTAAAACCCTAATTTTTATATTATAAAAATATCTTATAAATAATTTTGAATTTCTATTATTAAAAGTTGAACTTTTATATTATAAAAAATATTCTAGAAAGCATAAATCATCAATTATCAATTGTAATCTAGACATTTAAACTCCATTAGCCCATTCAATATGGCTTTTACTAGTTGCTTCAATAGATTTAGTTAGACAAATAAAATAAACAAGGTTGTGTGGCAACATAGTCCCTACGAACGAGGTTAGAAAGCAAATTGTGGAAAATGGGGTCGAATTGTAAATGACAGAAGTGTTCGGTGAAAAATTTATATCATGGAAATGTTGTGTGCAACATGTATATCACGGAACATAGGACAAAAGTAAATGACAGTTGGCATGTAGAGCACCATTTATTTATTGAAAGTATATAACAAACTACAAATTTGTTGACAGTGGAAAAAAAATTTTGGAAATTTAAATGCATTTGCCATATGGACTAGTAAAAGATAAAAATGTATGAATACATAAATTTAAAAGGAGATAAGAAAACTGTTTTATTTGAAATATGTAAAAAAATAAAAGTTTGTTACATACTACTGAAAATTTTGAAATGTATATCACAGAAATGTTGTGTGCAACATGTATATCACGGAACGTGGGGCATAAGTAAATGACGCTTGGCATGTAGAGCACCATTTATTTTGAAATATATAAAAAAATAAAATTCAGTTACATATAAAAATTTTAATGCATTTGTCAACATGGGGCATAACTAAATGACACTTGGCATGTAGAGCAGCATTTATCTTAAAATATATATAAAAAATAAAAGTATGTTCCATATAAAAATTTAAATGCATTTGTCTTACAAACTCGCGAAAGATAAAAATGTATGAAGACATAAATTTAAAAGGAGATAAGAAAACAATTTTATTTGATGTCAAAAAATAAAAGTTTGTTACATACTACTGGAAATTTTGAAATATACAAAAAAAAATAAAGTATGTTACATATAAATCGGAATTTCAATGTGTTTGTCATGTAGACTGGGATTGGAGCTCCCACTGACCATTAGAGAAATATGTACAAGAAACAAGACTGTAGAAAGAAGATAGAGTTCAATACCTGCAAAAAAAATAAATTGAAAGGTATAAGTGTTTGCCTAGACATTTGTATTTAAGAAAGTGGAATAACTGGGTTGATAAACAAAGCAGGATGCGATTAGTAGACTTACCGTGAGGGTACATATGAGCCCTTTTGATATTTGCTTGTGGTTGTCGTTTCATTGATTTCGTCGACGACTGCGGTTTCAATGATGTCATCGACGACTGCTGGAATCCTGGCAACTGCCTGTTGCCTTTCGTCGGCGACCTGCTTCAATTGCCTTTTGAGCCATTCTTCAATGTAGCTTCTCATTGGGGTGACGTTGATCTCATTCCGGATTTTTATGTTGAAAAGATCATTTTCTAATTCCCAAAAATCGATAGAAAGATTACACAAAGCCTGATGAATTTCCTCATTCCGTACTGAATATTTGACTAGCCAGTCGTCAACGTGAGCTTGATCAAAGTGAAGGATGTTGTAAGACTTTTCCAAAGACAAGGCCTTAAACATAGCAACCTGTTTATCGAACTCTTGCCTAGTTAAGGGCAAGGAGTTTGCGATTAAGTCGAGGTCTTGGAAGTCGTTGGTTTTTCCGGCTAAGTTTATTCTTGACAACCTTGTGAATAATTTATCTTTCTTCAATATGGCTTGTTCACATGACTAAACAATGAGATGCAGGTTCTTCACTTTTTCTTTCCAACATGCATTCAATTGACCGATCTGGTTTTTGGATGGAAGATCTTGTTCTCTTCTTTTTGTTTATGTCATATTATTGACAATGGTGCCAAAAGGAAGGACCGTTTTTAAAAAGAAATTTTCTTCATATTTTAACTCCGCCTGCAAATGTTCGAGCAAACTATGTGCCTTGTTTCCAAGGGAAGTGATGGTTTGTCATGTTTTCACACCTTGGTAACCAATTCCATTCTTTTCTTGATATTATTCTCCACATATCCTCTACAATATGCGAGCAGGGTAGAGGATGCTTTTACGTTGGTTGCAGGGGTGGAAGGCATGGCTATTGTCAAAGGATTGACAAGCAATGACATAGGAATCAAAGCCTCTTCCAATTCCTTGACCTGGTCCTTCAATCTGACATTCTCGACCTCGATGCCTCCAATGGAATCATGAAGTTCTTCTCCACTCATGGTGTGAAGTTGACAAATTTGGGACGGCCGCATGTTAGCAAGGTCAACCTCTGAATGAGATTTTCCTTTTTTATTTTTAACATCTTTTTTCTCAATTATCAATTTTTTGGACTGGCTATAAAAAACAACGCTCTAGAACATGAAGGATTCATCTTCGTCAAAATTTTCGGTAATGGATATGTTCATTGGACGGCTATGTTGGATGGCGTCTCTAGGCAGATCAAGGTAGCAGAGCATACTATCCAGATCAATGTCAAGTTCCATGTTCTCACTCTAAATTTCTGGCTCTTCCACCTGCCCCACATTTTTTTTTTTCTTCTCTACTGGAAGATTGTGAGAACTATCAATTTTAGAGTGAGGAGGGTCATTATCTCCTCTTCCATTTGAAGAACTTTGAGTTTCTTTGTTGTTGTGGTGGGTCGTTGGAGCGATGCTCCGGGATGTTGTACTTTTTGGAGTGCTATTTTTTGATTGAACACTCTTGTCATCGAGGCATTTCCCTTGTTACGTGTACAATTTAGTGCATCTTTGCACTGTGTCTACATCACTGGCATCAGAGGCAGGAGCGTTGCCTCCATTGTCTCTGTTTTCGGGTAGGTGTTTTTTGAAAAAACAATCACCGAGGCCAAGTGTTTGTAAATGTTGTCGAAAAATATTATAGGGGTTGAACCCTCTTATGATTTCAGCATATCTTAGGTTGGAGATGCTAGAATGCGCTGTGAATTCGTCAATTTTGTTGACATTTTTCAACACGAAATCCCCTACTTTCCAAGGCAGAGGAATGAACTATTTTTTTTCTTCTTTTGCAACAGATGCAACCAGTAGTTGTATTGTCATGTTACTTCTACAACAAACATTATGTTTATAATGTGACATGGAAGGAGAGTAGGTTTTTCCATGGAGCCAAAAATTCTTATGACAGTGTAATTATCCAAATGTTCGAGTGTCCCCTTCCTGTCCAAAAAACTAGTTGCTTGTTTAGATATGCGAGGAGCATCTTCTCCTAAAAAAAAAACTTTGAAAACAAACATGAAGCCATTAAAAACCTCATAAAAACAATGGGAAGCCTTGTGCTTCCACAAGGCATGGTACCAGAACGTTACTGGGTCGAATTCCCAGTTGACATTCTTGGATAGAGACAGTTGTGGAAACTGACAGGAATGCGCTATCACAAAAACTAAGTAGGACGACATATAAAATTTATTTTCCCTTTTGAAGCTTGACAATTGGGAACAAATTTCATGGGAAATTAACTTGCCCCAATCAAAAATGGATTGTTAATTGACTATGAAATACAAAATATAAAGAGCCATCTGAGAAACAGTTGTTGTGGACTTCTGTCCCATTATTCTTGTAAACAGCCGGGCAATTTTGCGAAATGGAATTCTAAATGAACTAACATGCAAGCTTGTAATATCTTCAGGAACTAGAAGCGGGTTTTTCAATAAATGGGGAAAGAGGTCCAACCCATTATTATGCTTTGCTAGGAACTGTTTGCAATCTTCTCCTCTGAACATCAATGTTGGCTCCGACAATCTTAGCATCTAGCAGAAAACTTGAGGTGAAAAAGAAACATAAGAGCAGTCCCGCAATGGAATAATTCTTTTGTTTGAAATAAATTTATTGGCGCACCAAGAGACCAGGTCCTTATAGTAAAAAACCTCAGGGACACAACCTGCACAAGCAATCCTTGAGGTCTAAATTACTTGGTTCTCTGCGGCAGAGGTTGAGTAATAAGAATATGCCCTGGACCACTGGAAGTTATGGTCCTAACGCCCCAAAGATGTTCACTATATCTCCACAAAACTGTTTTTTTGTTGATGCCATAGGTCTATGAGAACGTTGGTTTGATCCAGATGATGGTTGAAATGAACAGTTAGAGCTGATAATGTAACTCTCCGCTAAATCTTGGTTAAATTCTTATGAATGGGAAAGCTCCCCGAGCCTTTCGCTGATTAATGAAAATCTGTATGGGTGATGCATGATGAACTCTTAGCAGTGAATCTTACTTATTACATATTTAGAAATGCGAAGGTGGAGGATACGACGAAGAGCAATTAAGGATTGTAGGTTTCGTGAACGTGCCAAGGGGACGACGTGCGAATGACATTTCATGATTTTGAAATCAACACTAGGAAGGGAAAATATAACCCCCCCACAAATCTTGGTTTAATGCGCATTAATAGGAGATCTCCTTGAGGCTTTCGCCCATCAATGACAATCTATACGGTTCCTGCATGATGAGCTGTTAGAATTAAATGTCAGTAATTGCATATTTAGAAACAAGATATATATATATATATATATATATATATATATATATATATTCTCACGGAGACAGGGGAGAGAAAGGAAAGAATGGAAAGGTCTGAAAAGCGGTCAAACGAGATTCAAAAAAGGGTTACGAGGATACTCAGGAGAGGCGAGTGTTCCACGGTCAAATTTTATGTATCGAAATTTTTTACTGCAAAATGTGTAAAACGGAAGAGATCATGATGGGGCAGTTCAGCAACCGGTTTGTATATTTGCAGAATTCTGGGAAAGTGGCTAAGTATGGAATAGGGAAATAGTCAGGCATACTCATTCTCGGAATCGAGTATTCAAGTTTTCATGAACAGACCAACCCAACGATGCACAAATGACATTCCATGATGTTTGAAATTAGCGCTTGCTAATTGCATGCCTAGAAATAAGATCTTATATATAATTGGTAATTGCTAATTGCAAAGGGGCGTGGGCATAGGAAATAGCGACTAGGAACTGGATATTTCTTGAACTCGCCAAACCGACAATCCGCCAAAGAAACTCGAAGAAATGGCGAAGTATGGAAAGCAGACAGACGGGCTTCAAAATGGGGTGACAATAGTTCCACAGAAGACGTGAGGACCCGACAGTTAAATTGTTTTTCTCGCAAGTTTTCAGTGCAAAATTTATACCACGAAAGAGGGCATGATAGGTGGACCGTAATATGGAAGAGGGTCTGATCTTATTTTGGTTGTAAATTTGTATATCGTGGAAGTGACGGTACTGTTTGTAGGCCATGGAACAACAGAAGTCCAATCTAGAGCTCGCCTACTAGGAATTCGCGGTTGGAGAAGTGTCTGGGTATGGAATGGGGAAGCGGTCAATCAGTGTCGTGATATAAGAGTATGAGTGCAAGTGTGAACCCGCAAGTCCGCCCACGTGCACAACCATACATTTTCAAAAAAATGAATAAGTGACGAGAAAGATAAAGTTCAGGGAAACCAGAAACGAATATTTGGCCAAGTATAGAAGATGGAAAAGAACGACCAATATATTCACATCTGTAATAGATATCCCATTTTCCTGCCAAGATATATACTTGGAAAGAAGTGTGAAGTTGGCAGGCACGAAAAACAATGACTAGGAATACGATCCGGGAGTTTACTTGGTTCTTGGTTGTATGCTTCGTCTGTCAATTTGTATATTGCGGAACTCTGAGGCATTTTTTTAGCTAGCCAGCCCGCAAGTCTGGCTGTCAATTTGTATAGTGCGAAACTGTGGGTGTTGTTTGTAGGACACAAAACTATAGAGGAAATTCTTTTCCCTTTAATATAGCTTATGTGGCGCAAATGTGGTATGGCTTGTTTTAACACTTTTACATCCATAAACAAAGGCAATATTGAGCCCGCTAGCCCTGGAGCCCGTGTGTCAATTTGTATATCGCGAAGCTTCGAATGTTGTTTGGAGATCACAGAAAAATAGAAGTGCAATGTTGAGCCAACCAGCGCGCAAGTCCGCATGTCAATTTGTATATCACGGAACTCTGGGTGCTACTTGTAGGGAAGGGAACAATAGAGGGCCAATTTAAAGAAAGGGGAAGCAGTCGTTGGAAACGCATGAATCCGTCAAGCTGCGTAGTAAGGCATTTTCAAAAAAAAAAATGATTAAGTAACCAGGAAGAGAAACTACAGGGAATAAAAGAGTGGGAAAATAGAAAGGCAGAGAGCAGTTTTCGTAAGCGTGAATTGGTTTCAGAGAAGCCCCATTGTTGCAAAAACCATCATTTTCTACTAATTGTCAGCAAATGCATTGTTGAAGATTAGATTTTGTTGCAACCTGTGCGTGTAAGTATGTTCTTGATACATTCTTCCATGAATGTAACATATTAACTTGACTATTAAACTTCATTTTCTACTAATTGCCAACAAATGCTTTGTTGAAGATTAGATTTTATTGGAACGTGTGGGTGTAACTGTGTTCTTGATACATTCTTCCATGATTGTAACATATTAACTTAAGTATTAAACTTCGTGCATTATGGGTTGTTAGCATTAAAACTTAATAATTGCATGTCTAGAAACAAGAATGATGATTTTGTTGCAAGATTGTACATTGGTATTGCTATGTTCTATCTACATTATGAGTAGAATTGAACGTTGGTTTGAAACTGTGTGTAATCCATTTTTTGTTTGCATAAAAGATTGGTGGATTGACACAGTATATTGTCATATAATTGTTAGATGTTCCATCTTAAAAAAAATAACCTAAGTAAACACAATATCGAAGAATTATGAGAGCAGCAAACCATGCCAATGAGAACATGTGTTAAATCCAAAAAAGAAGCAGGATCGAAGACTCCAAGGAAAAAGTTTTTAATAGCAAATCCATTTAAGAAAAAAAAAAAAAACACTGAGTATTGTACATCTATCCTTAGAAATTGGACCCAGTTCTTCAGGCTAAAACATTGAACATATCTGCCAAAAACACGGGCATGGGATCTGCAATATGCAGGATCCTTGCAGTTTTCTCCTCGATGAATCATCCTGTGGTGAAATTTAAAGTTTTAAGAAGCTTACCGTGAGGAAGAAGATGAAAAATGTTGCAGGGAAAATGGAATAGCCCTTAACTGAAACTTAGGACACAACTAGAAACCGCCTCTGCATAGTCGAAAAAAATTCAGGGATACAGGTTGCACGTGCAATTTTAGAGGCCCAAATTAGTCCATTATGGGTGGAAGGAGATGACTAGTAGAAAAATGCCTTGCAACAGTGAGAGTTATGGACCTGATTCCCGAAGATGTTAATTGTATATCCAGAGAATAGGATAGTAGTCCCGCAAGTGAATAATTTTTTGGCTTGAAATATATCTCTGGGAGCATCAATATATCATTTATTTACAATGAAGCTCCTTCGCCCATAATGGAATAATTTGGAACTCTGGAATTCCTAATTTCGCGCTGCAAAGTGGCTATTGTGTTCAGCATAGGTTTCTTTTCTGAAACTTGTTTTGGTGTTGTCAGGACCGCCATCACTGAGCCAGGAATTTCCACTCGTTATGGTTTATTTAAATTTGGGTACAGGAGTGGGAAGAGTCTCTGCATTTCCATCATCCATTGTTGTATCATCGCCCATCAAATCAACTTCTTCCATCTCAGAATCCATGACATCAACCTCTGCGTCAACCATGAATGCAACTAGGTAGGTTCTCTGAGCAGGCAGCATTGCCTTGGAATTCTTTGTCTTGAAATATATCTCTCGGTGTACCAAGGGACCATCTCCTTTTTCGCTCCTAGGTGGAGGGAGATGAGTAGTAAGAATATGCCCTGGAACAATGGAACCTCTGGCCATTATGCCCGAATGCGATTACTGTATTTGGACAGAAATGCTGCCACAAGTTAACGAGAATTTTTTTTCTTCTCGAGACGATGTTTGAAATGAAAATTGGGGAGGGATAATATAACCCTACGCAAATTATGGTTTAATGCGTATCAATGGAATATCTCCTCAAGCCTTTCGTTGATCAATGACAATCTTCAGGGTTCATGCGGAATGAGCTATCACCATTACAGCTCACTAATTGCATATTTAGAAAAAAGTGCGAAGGTTGCAGTGACGACGAAGAGAGATTAAGAATTAGAAATTCTTAAAGGCGCCAACCCGCTTTCGCACAAAAATAGATTGCGTCATGTTTGAAATGAATACTTGGAAAGGATACGATACTTCTACGCAAATCTTAGTTTAATTCGTAGTAATGACAAATTTTCTCTGGAATTCCGGACATTAATGACAATCTTAATGGTTCCTGCAGGATGAACTACTAGCATTAAAACTTAATTATTGCATATCTGGAAACAAGTACGAAGGCAGTGGTGATGGCAAATTGCGACGAAGCATTGTACATTTCATGCACCCGCCAACCCACGAAATCGATTCCAAGAAATACTCAAGTATGGAAAGTGGTCACGTGGGTTACAAAAGAAAAAGGGCAGAAGATATACCCAGGAGACGTGAAGGGCCGATAGTCATATTGCATCTCAGTGACAGATATTGGCCATCAATTTGTATGTCGCAGGATTTTTGGTTGTTGTTTGTGTGTAGGGGAACAACGGAAGCGCAATGGCGAGAGGGCAATTTGTATATTGTTGAACTTCAGGTTTTATATATAAAAGCATGAGACATTGGGGAAAAGGACCAAGTAAACAAAAAGAGAAAGAATACAATATGAAGGGGGGTTTGTTTTCTAATTTGTAAATCGCGGAAGTCCGGGTGCTAGTTGCACGCAGCAGAAAAATGGAAACGCAATGTTAAACCCACCTATGCAGGAACCCGCAATTCAAAAAAGGAAAACATAGAGAAAAGAGAAACTCGAAATTTTCTGAAAAATGAGTAATACACACTAAATATGTACTATAAAGTATGAACATGAGATATTATAGAGCATGTACGGATCCAACTTTCCATACTTAGCCAATTTTTGGATCGTGGGTTCTCGGACTAGCAGGCTCTAAATTGGGCATCTATTGTTTTGTGGCCTACAAATATCATCTAGAATTTCATGATATACAAATTGGCCAGTGGACCTGCGGGCTAGCTCGGTCAACATTGCACTCCTTTTGTTTTGTGTCTTACAAACAATACTCAGAGTTCTACTATATACAAATTGACAGACGGACTCTAGGGTTGTTGGCCTCAAGAGTGTGATTGTTTACGGATGCTAATCCCTATTAACTATTTAAGATTATCTAAAAACATTATTTTCAATACCAAATTATTAATATTAAATATTGATGTTGTACAATTTAATTAGACAAG
>JASDQU010504573.1:37926-52688 GCA_032191745.1 Picea mariana | reverse complement strand
GCACCGACCTACTCAAGACACCAATCCCCACAACTATTTGTTTTGTAGGCACCAACCTACTTACATGTTTACAAGTTCTTCATATGCATTTCCTTCACTGGTCTTTGTATTTCTTCTATCTTCACCAAATATACTATGCACTCATTACTTCTTCTTTCACCAAATTTGATCCACACTTGCTACTTATATTTTCCCCAAATCATCTCTGCACTCGCTACTTCTTCTTTTTCTAGACCAACTCGACACTCACTCCTTCTACTTTCATTAGATATGCTTGACGCTTGCTCCTACTTTTGCCAAATTTTATCGATGCTCACTACTTCTGCTTTAGCTCTTCCTTCACGATATTTTCTTTCTTCTACTACTACTTCTGCCTTAGATATTCCTTTGCAAGTTTTTCTTACTAGAACGCCATATCTATTTTCCATAACACTAGATCTTATGTTCATTAATATTTAATCGTCGCTCCTTGAATGATATTCAATATTCACTCCTCAAATAATATGCGTAAGAATATTATATTTTTACCCACACACTTTATTTCTCACAATTATCTTCTCCTTTTATACTTTACCATAGTTCTACATGAAAAGTCATGTTCATTTGAAAAGACATGACTTTTATTAAACAAATAATCAATTTCCCCCTTTTTTAATTTTTAACTTATTTTTCAACATACCATGGATAAAATACCACCACAGGTTTTAAAACCATGTGACAATACCATGTGCACTTTTAATCCACTTTCACTTTTGCCTTTTTGAATCCACTTTCATGTTTTACTCCATTTTTACGTAACTTCATTTCTAATCCACTTTCATGTAACTTCATGTCTAATCCACTTTCACTTTTGTGTTTATTAAAGTCACATTTCCTTTAAATATTTAAATGTGAATATTTACTTACCTTTGGAATCAATGAAAATAATTTATTCAACAATCTCCCCCTTTGTCATTGATGGAAACCCTTCTCAAAAAAACGTAATCCTACAGAAATAGAAATAATTGTCCCTTTTATGCAACTCTCCCCCTATCTGTAATTCTCGTTCCCATGTCTGCTAATATCTCTGTGTCTATAATTCTCCCCCTTTGAAATCAATGGAAAAGGTATGATCCCCCTAATTTGTGCTTCTTTACTGATGATATGAGAGTGATATCACTCTCATCTTATGTCTGAGATATGCAAATGTTTCTTTAGGAAGGGGTTTGGTAAAAATATATGCAACTTGTTCCTTGGTACCAATGTATTCCAACTTGACACTTTGTTTGGCTACATTTTGTATTAGGAATTGGTACTTGATGGGAATATTCTTTGTCTTTTTATGCATAGTTCCTTTTGTTGTGTTTCTCCCCTTAGATTGTGCTTTCTCTTATAGTTTTTTGATGTAGCACCCCTTGTGAATGTACTATATTTTCGTATTGTATTTGTTGAGTCTTATATGCTTTATCGTCACTCTCCTCAACTACTCATTTTTTTACTTAATAAAAAAATCTTCCAAAGACTTGCTAGATGTTTCACTATCATAGTACTATTAGCTAATCACAACTGATAAGATTGGCTTCCTTCGACATTTTCTCACAATCTACTACTCAAAAATGAATGGTATGGTGTTGTTAAGAAAAATGTCCATATACAACCTATCACATCTCCAAGTGCTTTGAATCTTCAAGATGATACTTCCCTTTATAGCTTCTAAGGGATCTTCCACTGTCAAAGGTATGTTCTTGGTTTGGTAGTGCTTGAATGTCATCAAACCACCATCCACTTGTCCTTCAAAAACACTTTCCTAAATATGGTCAATATTGGTCACAATATATATAATATCTATGTGGACTTGTATTTATTTCTCACAGTAGATACCTCAAACCATGCCAAATCCCAAATTTACATACACTACTCACAAAGTCTTATGAGGTTTCCTTGGAAAAATGTGTAGATTTGTCATCGAATTTCATTCCCAACTGTGAAAATCCCTTCAACTTTTGAAGAAGAAATGTCTAGAATACTGAATTAAAATTGTATGCATGCTGCCCAAAATAAAACTTCCTCCACTTGTATTTTTTTTTCATCAACATTGCTTGCCCAATATAAATATGTATACGTTGTTAGAGTAAAATATTCACCTCTTGAGTACCATAATCCGAATTCCAAGGTTCCCTTTAGATATTTGAATATCCTTTTTACTGTATGTACATGAGTTTGATTTGGTTCAGCTTCAAATCATGAAATCAATCCTATTGCTTTCATAATGTCTAGCCTTGATGTTGTCACATATAGTAGGCTTCCAATCATTTACCTATACAATGTTTGATTTGCTTCCATAGATTCATCATTTTTTCTCAATTTACAACTTGTGACGTTAAGTGTGTTGACTAGTGTACAATCTTCCATTTTGAATTTATTCAGGTTCATATTAAGAAAAATTACAAAGCACATAGCCTTACCCCTTTAATTTTGTTCTAACTGCAAAAACTGCTTGAACACAAAACAAAAACACTCCTGAAGAAATTTGAACATTGTCACCAACAACACAAGATAATTAGTCTCTGTCAATCCAGATAGTCTTTGTATCCAACATAAGCAGGAGTACATCTCCAACAACAATCAAACATGGTTGGGTTGGTCTCAGAAAATCCAAATTGGTTCAACAATAAATAGTCGAGTAAACAAGATGTCATCAATTGGGTTTGCATATCAACAAATTCAAGTATTCCCCCCCTTGAGGGATGAATAATTAGTAACAACAGTTCTTTTCAAAAATTCCAGTGATTTTAAACTTCGACTCGATGGTTGTTTTCTTCAGTTCCTTTCTTAACGAAACAATTTCACATTCTATCTCTTCATAATTTTCTTCCTTCTTCTTAAGTTGGATTCTCACCATTTCTTCCATCCTTCTTTCCTCTTCTATTTGAAACTTTATTCTTATGATAATATTTGTTTTTCTTCAAGGTTTTTTGACATTTTTTCTTTTGAATCACGATCCTCTTCTTCATATTTATGTAGTTTCTCTTTTTCTTTCAAATTCATTTTACTGCAGCTGCTCTTTTTGTTTCAATATACACTTCTCCATTTGTTCATTGTTTTCCTCTTCTTCTTAATCCATGATTTATTTTTCTTCATCAATATTTGTTTTGATTTCCATAAAAAGATATTATTCTCTATCACTACCAGAACTACTTTCATTTCTTTCTTCAGATGAGTTGTTGACTCATTTTGACTATAGGCTCTTCTTTTGCTTATAAAAGTTATTCTTTTCATGTTTGTCCTATTTGTGGCTATTTTTTTGTTGATGATGTTTACTCTTTACGTTATGTTCTTCTTCATTATCACTACTTTCATTTTTCACATATGGACACTTAGCAACAAAATGTCCTAGTTTTCCACAGTTAAAGCATTTAAAGGGAAACTTACCTTTGTATTTTCCATATCCCTTTTTGAGTTTTCTCAAAAAAAATTCTTCCTCCATGTTTGATTCACAATTGGAACAATCACTTGATTTTTTCTCTTTGTTCTTCATATTATTTGAGGATTTAAAAGTTGCTTCCCTTTTTTATGGTTTTTCCTCTCCAGTCCTCATTTCATATGTAGTGAGGATCCCATGCAATTCATCCATTGTTAATTTATCTAGATCCTTTATTTCCTCAATTGCAGAAATTTTGGCATCAAATCTTAAGGGGAGTGACCTCATCACCTTTTGCACAATCATTGGTTCTACAACTATTTCACCAAGTCATCTGATGGTGTTAACAATTTCGTCCACACGAAGGAGATAGGCTGCAACATTTTCTTCATCTTTGATCTTCAGGCTCTCGAACTTTATTCTATGAGTTTGGAGCTTAGCCTTCTTCACCTTTCCATCACCTTATGGTACTCAAGAGGTGAATATTTTACTCTAATTTTGATAGTCTACACAAGATGGAGTTCATGGATTTTGCATCATTTTCACTAACCTTTTTACCGGTCGTATATTTTGGTGGATTTTGGGGGGTTTTATAACTAGTCGCGATCGATTGCAAAATCTCAAAACCAAGGGCCATTAGATATGTTCACATCCTTATACTCCATAAGGCATAGTTTGTTCCATCAAAAAATGGAGCCATGTTTGTAGAGAAACCTTCATGATCATCCATGTTTTTGGTTGTGGAGCCTGATTATCTTCTTGATTCATAGGTCTTTGTTTTCAGCCATGTTTATACCCCATGAATACTTTACACCCCAGAAGAATGTACACTCTATTGGATTACTGAGAGGGGGGGTGTGAATAAGTAATAGAGAAATCCAATCCTTTTCAACCACAATATGAAAGTGTTATATCAATGTAGTATTATCATCCAATAGTTGCAGAGTAAATAAACAATGAACAAATGAGCAATCATACACATACACAATACACCAATGTTTTACATGGAAACAAAAAGCAGGAGAAAACCACAGAATGCTTTTTCTTATAGGTATTTAAGAGCTACATTCATTGGAAGGACCAACTTCCTTTGTTTTCCAACTGCAACTAGAAGGAGGCTCCAACCCCCTAGTTTCTCATTCTACAACCTGAGGGAATCTCCAACTCCCCAATTCTCTGTCTACAACCAGAAGGAGGCTACAACCCTCTATGCTCTCCGGCAACAACTAGAAGGTAGCTACAACCACTTGTCCTTGCCCTGTCTAACTGCCCTGAAATATAAATGCCAAATGTAGACAACATGTTACTGTCACTGAATCAACCACTGCCACTATCAACTTCTCACTGTCAACTTGTACCAATAACCTGTAACAACCTGTACCAATCAACCTGCACCAAACAACATGTACCAATAACATGAACCAACATGTACCATGCATAAACCATGCATCGACTACACATAAACTATGACTCATCAAGATGTACCAACATCATCAACTATACACCTCATGTATGTTCCAACTCATCATCTACTTGTCTAAACCATGTACTCAACATGTACCTCAACCATATACCGAAGACATACACCAATATAACCATAAAAAATTCATCACTCTATCCATAAACCCTTACATCAAACCATGTGCCACAACCTCATTGTTATGTAGACTCAAGATAAACCAACAACTTCAAAAACACATCACAACCAAAAGACCAATACCCATATGCCAAATACCAATAAAATACCAATTGTATCCCTCAACAAATATGATATATACAGCAATAATGAACATCCGATACCATCTTAAGAGATAAAACCTAGCTCACAAAACCTCAAACAAGATGTGCCATATATCTCATAAATAACCCCAACCATGTTGTTGTCGCGATTTTTCTGCCGCACTTTTTCTACCGCGATTTTTCTGTCGCACTTTTTCTGCATGATTTTTCTTTTGCACTTTTTCTGCCGTGAATTTTTTGTCACACTTTTTCTGCTGCGATTTTTCTATCACACTTTTTCTGTCACTATTTTCCTACCACACTTTTTCTACCTCACTTTTTCTGCCGCACTTTTCTCTATCAATAATACCTTCCCAAATAACCTTTCACAAAATAGATATTCAATGATATTCAATAGGTTCAAGTGTGATTAAATGAGAGAGACTTGCCTCTTATTTATACTTTCATGTAGCATCCCACTTTCCTTATTTTAGGGAGTTCTCCATTAAATTTATTATTTAAATAATTTATTTTGCAAACACTTTGACCACTTTGACCTTTTGGGGATTCTAGATGACTCATGAGGGTTCTCCAACTTCACATGACCATAACTCTCTAACCGTGAGGAGTTATGTGATGTTCCACATACCACCAAAAATGGAATGACATGTACTATCCATCTAGAATAGTCTTACCTGTAAATATATCAAAACTAATACCATTATCCATCAAACAAACTTGGGTCCATTACCCAAACCTTTGTGGTACCGGAATTCGCTACCGGACTTTCTTCAAGGGTTGACATCAATGACAACCAACCCAATTAATCAACACACTCCTCCATGTGGGGGAGTGCAGAGGGGGGTTTCCCCCTCTGTGGGGTTCGAGGGCAAGAGGTCCCCCGAAGAAAAAATTTCCTTGTAAATGTATATTGTAATTTCATTGTAACTCTGGACCATTCATTGTAAGGTCGCAGATCTGACGGTAGAAGTTATGTTAGGGGTTTTTTCCCTATAAGTCAACCCTCTCTTATGAGGGAAATGTATTGTGGTTATGTATCATTGTGAATATTGTATTCTGAGATAGAATATTGTGAGAGAAATAAGAAGAAGTTGTAGCAGGTGTGTCGTAGGTTGTATCCCTTCATTTGCTGGATAATAATAAAGGAAGGACTTGGAAATTTCTCTAGTGGACGTAACCCACACTAGGCAAACCATGTATATATGTGTCTCTATTGTATTGTGTATCTTTTTTGTTTTATTTCCTCGTTTGTTTTGTTTTATTTCTCCGTGATCCTATTTTTCTAACAACTGGTATCAAAGAGAAAGGTAACTCGTAGGAAAAGAGGGTTCCTGGTTTGAGTGGGAGAAATGGCGGAAGATGGAAAGTTTATGGTCAAGAAATTTAATGGCCAAAAATACCAGTTATGGAAGATGCAAATCGAATATTATTTATTTCAGAAGAATCTATTCCTACCATTGGGTGGAATAGAATATAAGTCAGCGGCCATGAAGGACAAAGAATGGGAGATTCTTAACAGAAAGGCTCTAGGAATGATACGGTTGATCCTAGCAATGTCAGTGGCTTTCAATATTTCAAAAGAAAAGACAACGAATGAGCTGATGGACACATTGGCTAAACTGTATGAAAAACCCTTGTCATCCAATAAGGTATTTCTAATGAAGAGATTATTTAATATGAATATGTCAGAAGGTGAGTCTGTTGCAGATCATTTAAATGAATTTAATATGGTTACTAATCAACTAAGTTATGTAAAAGTGGACTTTGATGATGAGGTTAGGGATGTTCTAATCTTGTGGTCTAATAAATATTTTATGAGAAGAATGAAATAAATATAGATTATTAACAGGTGCTTAACAAAAAATAATAGAGATACAGTAAAACTGGTTTTCTATTCAATAAGGAAATAAGATGAAACTGTAAATGCAGTGGAAACAAGCTTGTTGGAATGGTGGCAGCTTATCTCTAAGAAGAGATGTGACGGTTTCACTCATTCGCGGGAAGATCCTTACAATGAGGATCTGAAGGTATTTTTACAATAAACAAGAATTTCAAAAACCCTAGACATCCAAAAACCTATCCCTAGGAGATGAAGCACCAAAATTCATGTGGGCCCCATCTGGGTAAGTTAGTACATCAACCTCTCGGGGTCATAACTTTTGCATATGATCTCCGCTTTAGGCATATGATAGCTCATTGGAAAGGTATCATCGAGGAGATTCATTTTTGGGGCTCAATCATGCCTTCGGATATCATTGAGAAGCTTGATCCCAAAAAAATTCATTTAGGCCCTCAAAATGGCCCCAAAAGTTAAAACTACTAAAAATAGTAAATTGCCAAAATTGTCAGAAAATTGTTTTGAGCCAATTGGAAGAGGTGGGTGGCCACCGATATCCACTTGGATTATGGTCATTTCCAGAAATATGGAACGGATTGATCATGGATGTAAGTAACTCTTTCTCTGGTTCAAACACTTTAAAATTTGATGATGTTGTTGGTGTTATCCTTAGTGAGGAAATGTGACGGAAAAGCACAGGTGAGACATCAAGTAATGCGTTAAACATGGAGAACATGGGAAGACAAGAGGATAGAGGAAAGGGATTAGGGAACCATAGGAATTCTAGGAAGGGCAGATCCAAATCCATATTTGGAAATATAGAGTGTTGGAATTGTGGGAAGAAATGACATATGAAGAAACACTGCAGAGCTCCAAAGAAACAAAGAGATGGACAACAGGAGAAAAATCAAGAAGAAAATGTAACAGGTGATGTGTTACAAGATGCTTTGATTCTTTCTGTAGATAATATTTCTAAGTCTTGGGTAGTATATTTAGGGGCTTCACTTCATGCCACACCCCATAGGAAACATTTTCTAGATTATGTTCAAGGTGATTTTGGACAAGTTCATTTGGGTAATGATGCACCATGCAAAACTGTTGGAATGGGAAAGGTGAAAATAAAGCAAAGCAATGGAAACCAATGGTTGTTGAAAGAGGTAAGACATGTTCCAGATCTAAGGAAAAATCTAATTTCAACAGGGCAGTTGGAAAGTGAAGGTTGTATATCCATATTACAGATAAGGTGTGTAAGGTCACCAAAGGATCATTGGTGATGGCAAAAGGAGATAAGGTAGGTACATTGTATTTATGTATTGGTAATACTGACTCTTTTATCTCTTTAGCTTCTACAGGAGTGGATACAACACTATGGCATCATAGGCTTGGACACATGAGTGATAAGGGGATGTAAATACTTCAAAAAAAAAAAATGTTGTCAAATCTTAAACAAATTGATTTGGATTTTTGTGAGCATTGTGTTTATGGAAAATAGAGGAGAGTCAGATTTCTCAGAGTCAGAAAAGAAAAGAAGAGTGAAAGGTTGGAGCTTGTGCATACATATTTATGGGGACCATATCAGGTATCATCTCTTGGTGGATCTCGTTATTATGTTACTTTTATTGATGATGCAACTAGAAAAAATTGGGTTTATTGCATTCGACAAAAATATGATGTTTTTGATACTTTTAAGAAATGGAAGGATTTGGTTGAGAATGAGATAGGAAAAAGTTTGAAGTTTCTCAGATCAGACAATGGAGGTGAATATTGCAGTAAGGAGTTTGATGATTACTGTTCATACCATGGGATTCGTAGAGAGAATATAGTTCCAAGAACACCACAAGAAAATGGTGTGTCATAAAGGATGAACAGGAAAATCATGGAGCATGCAAGGAGTATGAGATTGCATGTTGGTTTTCCCTTACAGTTCTGGGCATATGTTGTAGATATTGTTGTTTACTTAATAAATATAGGAACTTCAATATCTTTGGATGGTATAATTCCAGAGGAGGCATGGACAGATAAAAAGGTAAACTATTTTTTTTGAAGACTTTCGGTTGTGAATCATTTTTCCATATTGACAAAGAAAATAGAACAAAGATTGAGGAAAAATCCAAAAAGTGTACCTTTATTGGATACGGTGTTAATGATTTTGGTTATCTCTTATGATATTATGAAAATAAAAAAATCATCAGGATTGGAGATGTCATATTCAATGAGAATTTCATGTACAAAGATCACTTGCAGAGAAAGAAACAGGAAAAAAGAAAAACCAGAATATATAGTGCTTGATGAGATCACTGAAAAAGAAATTTCAAAGGAACCAGAAAATCAAAATGTACAACAACAAGAGCAACAGGTACCTCAAACTCTTGCAATTGTTGTTAGAATATCTACCAAGTTAAGTAGACCCCATGAGCGATACTCTCCTTTATTGTATTATTTATTGTTCACTGATTCTGGTGAACTAGAATGTTATGAAGAGGCAATGCAGGTAGACACGAAAAAGAAGTGGGAGCAAGGCATGAAAGAGGAAATGGATTCCTTGTTAAATAACCAGAATTGGGACTTGGTTCAATTTTCTACAGGAAAAAGAGCATTGTAGAATAAATGGGTTTACAAGTTGAAGGAAGAAGATGGAAGAAAAAAGTGGTGCAAGGCTAGACTTGTTGTAAAGGGGTTTGCACAAAAGAAAGGTATAGATTTTGATGAAATATTTTCTCCTGCTGTTAAAATGACTTCTATTAGGACTATTTTAAGTCTTGTGGCAGTAGAAGATTTGCATCTTGAACAGTTAGATGTAAAATCATCTTTTATCCATGGGAATTTGGAGGATGAGATTTATATGCAGAAGCCAAAGGGGTATGAGGTCAAAGGGAAGGAAAATTTTGTATGCAGGTTGAAGAAGATATTCTATGTCCTAAAGAAATCTCCAAGGCAGTGGTATTTGAAGTTTGACAGATTTATGATAGAACAAGGTTATAGTAGATGTCATTTTGATCATTGTGTTTATTTTAAAAGGCTAAAAATGGAAGCTATATTATATTGTTATTGTATGTAGATGACATGCTTGTTGCAGGGTCTAATATGCAGAATATAAATGTGCTCAAGAAAAAATTACCTAATTCATTTGTGATGAAGGATTCGGGTGTTGCAAAGAAAATCCTTGGTATGAGAATAACAAGAGACAGGAAAAATCGTAAATTGACATTGTCTCGGGGTGAGTAAATAGAGAAGGTATTGGAGAGGTTTATAATGCAATATGCAAAACCAATTAGTACACCTTTGGCCAGACATTTCAAATTAACTAAAGAAATTTGTCCCAAGACACGGGAGGAGATAGAATACATGTCCAGGGTCCCTTATTCATCAGCATTTGGAAGCTTGATGTATGTTATAGTTTTCACAAGACCAGATATTGCATTTGAAGTGGGAGTTGTGAGTAGGTATATGAATAATCCAAGTGAAGAACGTTAGGAGGCAGTAAATTGTATTCTCAGGTATTTGAGAGGTACTTCTACTCATGCACTATGTTTTGAAGGTTCAGCCATTGTTCTACAGAGATAAGTTGATTCAGATATGGAAGGTTGTTATCACTGGAATTTCATCTGCAAATGGTTATAGGAATCCAACATATTCAAACACCCATTAGTTCATCCATGGCCCAGAAAATGAATTTCCAAAGGGCACAAAACTATACAACTGGTTAAAAAATCAGCATGCACTAAGGATACAAAGGCAGCACGTGCATGTGTGACAGTCGAATAACATCGGAAAAGTGCATATGTGCCCGATGCGCGACTATGGACGCAAAAATCCATGCACACCTTAGAACGACGCATTTATGATTTTGGTCATCCTTCCACCCACTTTTGATTCATCTTCCAAGTCGATTTGACACCCAAATCCAAGTTGAATCCGAGTGGGGGAATGGTCAAAGACCTAAGGGTGCCCTAAAGAGCCCCTTGTTCACACTAAAGACTGGTTGAATAATGCCTCAAAGCTTTTCTATAAAAAGAGGCCATGGGTGCACTATATTTTCAAGGAATTCAATTGTATTGTTATGCTTCTTATATTCTCTTGGAGAATCCTCTTTTCTCATCAAGAGCATACAAGAACCATTTCATTTATCCATTCACATCACCTCTTGAGTGAATGGGCTTTGGATTTATTCACCATTTCCTTTTAGTTTGTTACTTGTAAGAAGAGATCAATCATTCGAGGTTCAAGAGCCCTCCCTTTTATTTCTATTAGCATTATTCCTTTGTTTATTTCTTATTCTTGATGTTTCTAACTCTTGCATTCACTATTGTCTTGTCCAGCTAACCCAACTGGACTTGTAAGCGTCCTTTTTTTTCTCATTTAGGTGACGAAAGGGACGCAATAGATTGGTGACTCCACTGGGGATTGGTATCAATTTCCCCCCCATTTGGGTTGTTTGAGAACTTCATTTTGGTTTATTTAACTTGTAGGAACCATAATCGGCCCATGTCTACCTGCAAAAATCTAAATTCAAAGCTAATTTGAGCGAATTTCATCCAAAATTTCTTTCACGACCATGTAACAAAAAGTGCGCGGGTTTTTTAACCCACAGTCGCATCTTCCGAGTACGTGCACCAAACCCATTGTGTTTCTCAGTGCATTTTTCACATTATGCCAAAAGGTCATTTTCCATTTGTGCATTGTCGCCCAATGTGCCTCTATCTACTCTACGACCCACGCATTTGTCTAGAAAATCATACATTGTAAGGGTTTTTGTGATATGTTGGAGGCCCATAGCCTTCTTAAGTTTGATTTTATGCATATTGTAATATGCACCACACTTAGATTCCCTCTCCACATGAAGGGTTTGTCAGAACATAGACACTTAAGGGGTTAAAATCCATATTTATCCTCTTTTTTATTTCATTTTTTCCACATGGATGGCTTGCTTTGATTAAAGATAAGTTGTAATCATTCTATATCAAAAATATAACTACTTTCATTGGGACCAGAAATTGAACGTCAATCTTTGAGTATGCTCTTCTCTTGCGCCATAAAGAAATCTTGAGAATCAGAAAAATGATTGAGGGAAAATTTCATCTCCCTTGAAGACAAAATCTTTAGGAGAGGACAATAGTCACTCTTGATACTCCTCTTAGTTTCTTTTCAAAACACGTCTTAAAATTTTAACGGGCCCATACATGCCCACATGCTACAAATATAGGATAATTTTGAATTTACTTTCTTAGATCAAATCACTAGGGAAGTTTAAAGGTTTTGTAATGGGCCCATACATGCCCACATGTCCACAATCTAGGATAGTTTTTGAAGATTTCTTAGATTAAATCACACTAGGGAGTTAAAGGATTGGTAAGGGCCCATATGTCCACATGCTATTTCTCTAGGGACTTTAAAATTCCACAAGGTTGTACCAATGGTATTTAGTAAATTAGGTAATCAAGACTTGTAAGGACCACACAAAGTCCACATGCAGCAAGGTGACACCTAAATTATTAAAAATTTGGCACACTTTCACTTGTTCACACATAAAGTCACTAACTCACATAGTTTTCATCTCGAAACGTGGAGGTTGTAGTAACTTTACTCCAAAGGGATTCCAAAATGCCCCACCCTTTTCTTGACAAGATTATCCACTCCCACTTAATTTCAACGAGATTGGTTCACACCCCCATTCTCTCAAAAAACCACATCTAAATTTTTTCTAAAAAACTCACTAATTTTTCCTCCACAGGAGGTGCCAAAAGAAATTTTTTAGTCTAGGTAGGATCTCGGGGATAGGCATCCAAATAAATCCCCGTTATCTGGTTCTCACATCTTCAAACAGTAGAAGTTGTCAAATAAGGAAATTTAAAATCCTCCAAGTCAAGTGTTCCTAACACCATAAGGTAGGGAGATACCTATGAAAGGTCAAAGGCTGAGGTCCAGTTGTTCTGTGTGTCCCCCCTTGAGGCACCCACTTATTGGATGGGATCCAACCCATGACCCATTTCTTAGGTTGAAAATATAAATGTTTCACTTTGACCGAGGTACCTAGTGACCAAATTTTAGGATATCTACCCAGGTGGAAATTGTGGGTTACAATTGCACCTTGATCAGATTTTGTGTGGCTATTGGGAAATATCGCCATATCTTTTGGGATATGCACCCTCTACCCCTCATTATAATTGATTGCTTCATCCTTCACTAGTTCCTCTTATTGTGGCCTCAGACTCCACTGTTGAGTGCTATTGGAAGGTCCAATGTTATTTTGAGAGGAAGGATGTTACATATTTTAGGACACGAGCATTTATTTTCTTTGTTCTCCCACGTGGACAAAAACCACCTACCCACATGTATGCTTCTTTATCAATTGATTTATGTATGATGCTCTTGTGATTACATGTGATTGTGAGATATATTGTGAAGGTCCAAAAAATCATAAACAAAGACTCTTGTTCATTTATTTCTCTCATCACCATTTTGCACACATCCACTTGACTAGTCAGACATCATAGGGGACCTACAAAATCCATATCATTCCAAATGCTTGCTAAATCTCCCTCCCATTCTAGGGGGAGTTCCTATTCTTTCCAACTCATGGGCTCCACCTTCTCACACTCATGTGAGTGCTACCATCTTGGGATCCTCTTTGCTTGGTTACACTTTACTTGGGTCCACTTCCCAAGGTCAACCATCCACCCACTTTCCCTTACAAGGAAGCGGGGGGAACACTTCTTCCCCAGGAGGAAGTACAACCCCACCTAGCCCCCCTCAAGGGTCAGGGACACACAACACTCACACCATGGCTGGAATTAACCCTCCTCACCAGTTAGGTACACAAACCATTCCCACCATGATAGGAATTAACCCTCCACCACCACCCCAAATGCCATACTTGGATTCCCTCAACATACTGGATATGACTAAGCTCACCAATGATCCTATATTGCACGACCCCACATGGCCCACAATGCCTACCAAACTCCCTTCAGACATCCCCAATTTTGAAGGAAAAGCGGGAGATGACCCAACCAACCATATCATGACTTTTCACTTATGGTACTCTTCAAACAACATCATGGATGAATCTATCCAATTGAGGTTATTCCAATGCACGCTCACTGGCCCATCAACCAAGTGGTATGTAGAAGAAAAATATGGGTCCCATGTGACCTTTGAATCCTTGGCCAAATCATTTTTTACCTTCTTTAAACTACCAATCCATCATGACAATGGTCTCGAACTACTCTCAGAGTTTAAACAAACCTCCGCTACACACATTGTTGACCACATTCATGAATGGCATCGACGACGTAGTCTATGCAAAGAAAAAGCCACCAAGCAACAATGCCTCAATTGGTTTCTCAAATCACTTGTTTCCCTCCTTGCCAAGGATGTAGCCACCACCTTCCCCCAATCGGAAGAAGAAGCCATCAACAAGAATCAACAGTTCGAACTCATTTATTCACAGTCAAGATACTTATATATGGTACTACATGATGCCCTAAGACCCATGCCATTCGGCCAGGACAAACCTGGAATGTCTCACTCAATGGATGGATTGATTGGTACCACTACACAGCATAATCCACACCTCCAACAACCACCTATGTATGGAAAAGCTCAATATCCGCCAATATATGGAGGACCCCGTTATTATCCTCCTCCCCCTTATCAAAACCATACCCTATTTCTCTCCCTCCACCCATCAGTGGACCACCATCAGCACCCATAGTACGCCCAGCAGCTCAACCAAGTTCTGGTACCCCCTCTACATCTACTTACACCCTAAGCACTGGTGAAAGC
>JASDQU010504572.1:51058-70168 GCA_032191745.1 Picea mariana | reverse complement strand
CCTTGATCTGTGCAATGGTTCGATTCCTGAGTGAGGTTTCCTTCCTGTCTAATATGCATTGGGGTTCTGGAAGGAATTCTCCCTCCGGCTCCACCTAGATCATAGACCATTCAATTATATGATTAGCATCATATACATATTTCTTTAATAATGAAACATGAAAGACATTATGTGCTTTTATAGTGGGAGGATGTGGTAGCCTATAGGCTACAAGTCCCACTCTATCTAAGACTTCAAAGGGTCCACAATACCGAGGTGCCAACTTGGCACAAGATCCCATTCTCAGGGAACTCTTCCTGGGTCTAACTCTGAGATAGACATGTTCTCCAGTCTTGAACTCTCTAGGAGTTCTCTTTCTGTCAACATAAATTTTCTATCTATCCTGAGAAATATTTAGATTTTGTCTTATCTGAACCACTTGTTGTTCCATTTCCTTCAACATGTTCGGTCCGATTGTAATTCTGTCCACTGGGTTACTCCAACTGACTGGAATCTTGCACTATCTACCATAGAGGGCTTCAAAAGGGATCATCTTTAGGGATTCCTAATAACCGTTGTTGTAGGCAAACTCTACCAATGGTAGATAGTCTTCCCACTTCTTGGGATGATGCATCACATACACCCTTAGCATTTATTCTACTATTTGGTTCACTCTTTCTATTTGTCCATCCATTTGAGGGTGATAAGCTATGTTGAACAACAATTTTGTCTCAAAACCAACCATTAGGGATTTCCAAAAGCTTGAAGTGAATTTGGTATCTCGTTCAAATACAATTTCCTTGGGCATGCCATGCACTCTAAATATATCCTTCATGAAGATGTTGGAAATATCTATTACCTTGCAGGTTGAATTGACAGGGACAAAATGGGAATACTTAATCAATTTTTCCACCACAACCATGATGGCATCATTTTTCTTGATCGACTTTGGTAATCCAGTGATGAAATCCATGGATATGGTTTCGCATTTACATTCTGGGATTGGTAGGGGCTGTAACAATCCTGCTGGATGCTGGTGCTCCTCCTTAACTTGATGACATTCTAGGCACTTAGCTAGATAGTTAGCTATTTCTTTCTTCAACCCACGCCAATAGAATTGTTTCCTAGTGGTCGTGATCATCTTCTGATATCCTAGGTGACCAGTATATTGTCTCTTATGTAGTTCATCCATTATGAACCTCTTCAAGTCGTCACAATTTGGAATATACAATTTGTTTATGTAAGTCAACAACCCTCCCTCAAGTATATGGTATCCTTCATACTTCATCCCCGTAGGCTCTTGTCTTAGGTATGAGGTCATGGTCTTGAAGAATGCATCTGTCTCTTGTTCATTTCTAACTCTTTCCTTGACATCTATTTCATAGGTTCTTATTGATCTCGGATGAATCCTTTTTATACTTATGCTAATGGAATAGACCACCCTATTTTCCTTTCCTTTTATGTGTTTGATTTTGAAATCTAATTCACTTAGGAGAGCCATCCACCTAGATTTCCCGGCGTTGAGTTTCGGTTGATCAAACAAGTGCCTCAACCCAAAACGGTCTGTCATAAGCACAAATCTCCTTCCCAGAAGGTAG
The DNA here is from genome assembly GCA_032191745.1 of Picea mariana. Lineage (NCBI taxonomy): Eukaryota > Viridiplantae > Streptophyta > Pinopsida > Pinales > Pinaceae > Picea > Picea mariana. The sequence continues at coordinate 68,591 of JASDQU010504572.1, read as the reverse complement.
TGCCTCCACATTTTTAAAGCTTGTATTATGGAAGCCAACTCTAGATCATGGGTCACATAATTGATTTCATGTTCATTTAATTTTCGGGACACGTAGGAAATTACACGTCCCTCTTGCATAAGGACTCCTATGAGTCCTTCCTTGCAAGCATATGTACACACGAGGAAATCATTATCCGGGTCTGCAATATTTAGCACGGGTGCATGGGTCAGGAGGTATTTCATTTCTTGAAATATTTCTTCACATTTTGATGTCCAAATGAATTTGATTCCTTTTTCTGAAGGGCAATGATTGGACAACCAATCTTGGAAAATCCTTATATGAACCTTCTATAGTATCCTGCTAATCCCATGAAGGATCTGATATTTGATACATATTTTGGGGTGGGCCATTCCATAATAGATCTGATCTTATCGAGGTCCACTACCACCCCTTCCTTAAAAATGACATGGCCTAAGTAATGGACTTTCTTTTAAAAGAAGTCGCACTTGTTAAAATTAGTGTAGAGTTGATGCTCTCTTAGTACTTGAAGTACGGGTGTAACATGTTCTTCATGCTCCTCCCTGTTCTTGGAGTATATTAGGATATCATCAATGAAAACCAATACAAATTTGTCCAGAAATTTGTTGAGTACATTATTCATCAAGCACCTAAAAGTGGCAGTGGCATTGGTTAAACCAAATGGCACCACCATGAATTCACAGTGACCATACCTCATTCTGAAGGTTGTTTTTTGGATGTATTCATCCTTAATCTGGACTTGGTGGTATCTAGACCTCAAGTTGATATTTGAAAATATGGAAGAACATCCCAATTGGTCGAACAAGTCATTGATTCTGGGTAAGGGGTATTTGTTTTTTATGGTCATCTTATTGAGTTGTATATAATCTATGCACAGTCAGAGTGTGCCATCCTTATTTTTCACAAACAAGACAGGTACTCCCCACAGAGATACATTAGTTTGTATGTAGCCTTTATCCATCATCTCCTTTAGATGTAGTTTGAGCTCAACCATCGCTGGCGTGCTCATCCTATATGGCATTCTATATGCTGGTACCACTCCTGGTGTAAGTTCTATCTAGAAGTCAATATCCCTTTTTAGAGGTAGACCTGGTACTTCTTAGAGGAACACGTCCTTGTATTCTCTTAATATGGGGTGTTCCTCTAGGTTTGGTTTGTCACCCTCAACAGATTCCAATACCTATATGACATATAAGGAACACCCCTTTCTGCAATACTTTTTCATTTGAAGTGATGATATTTTCCTTACTGAGATAGGATTATGAATCCCTTGGAGGGTCGTCTTTCTCCCTTCCTCATTTACACATTCTAAAGTTTTATGATAACAGTCTAATTTAGTTTTGTAAGCGGCCAACCAATCCATACCAATCAACAAGTCATAAGATCCCAGGGGAAGTATGTTAAGGGTCGCTTCGGTGGGCAATCCACCCATGATGAATTAACAGGATGCTATGACCTATGCCACTTTTATTTTGGTCCCAGTGGCTAATTTCATCAACCACGGTTTAACGTGTCTAACTGGTTGTAGTTTACACTTATTAATAGTCCGAGGGATCACATAACTCAAGTTAGAACCCGGGTCAGTTAAAACAGAAGCTATATGGTTGACGATCATAACTTCCATCTCCACTACTGAAGCTTGGTGGTCGGCTTGATTATTGTCCAAGGCTGCATAGATTCGTGGCATGCTCCTAGCCACATCATTGATGGTGGTCTCTTCTTGGATGTTGTATACTTTCTTACTGTTCTTTTGTCTATGTGGGCAGTCCCTCAATTTATGATCCTTTCCACAACCCCAAAATTTTAAGGGTTCCTTCTTTAGGTCATCAGTCTTTCTTGGGGTTGTCTTGAAAGTTTTATTTCCACTTTGAGAGGGGAAATTTTGCTGATATACACTTCTAGTAGGAAGGATCCTTCTAGAATATTTTCTATAGTTCTTGAATCTTGAGGATTTGAACCCCTTCTTCTCGAATCCCAAACTACTCTTCTTCTTCCAGTCCTCGTGAGGTCTTGTCTTACTCACAAACTATTCATAAAAATACCTTGCCTTCTGGATAGTTTCTTCTAAGGTCTTTGGTTCGTCGAACTCAATTTTGTCCCTGTAGGTCTAAGGTAAGCCATTAATGAACCACTATATTTTTACCTTTTCATATTTTATGTAGGGTACATACCTCAATAGTTCAAGGAATTTATTGACAAATTCATCTATGGTGAGCTTCCCCAGCTAGAGCTCATAGAATTCCTTAGTCTTCCCATCCATTTATTTCTCTGACAGATACTGCTTCCTAAAGTATTTCTTGAACTATTTCCATGACAAGTCCTTCTCATGGAATCCTTTCACATTCCTAAGGTCTTCCCACCAAATTGAAGCCTTTCCATTCAGGTTGAACATGGCTATTCGAGCCTTCAAGTTTTCAGAGTAGTCATGGACTCTGAAGCATTTCTTTAAACCCAACAGCTAGGCTTCAACCTCTTCTCCCTTCTTAATCTCTCCATCGAAAGAGGGTGATTTGGATTTCTTGAATTCTTCAAGATCATGAGTTTTGGAACGCTTCAGCTTCTTTCCTTTCCTTCTAGAATGTGAGTTGGCTCTGCAACTAGAAGATCCTTCGGAGTTACCATCTTCCTTTCTAGAGGACTCTACCGATGAGTGTCCCCTACCTCCAGGTTGGAACTTCTTTGAGGTACTTTTCCCAGTATGGTCACTTATGGAGTCATGTTTTCGGATCTGAGGTGGACTTTGACTTCTCTTCTTATGTCGTCGGTCCACATGACTAGTTGCGGGTTCGTGTTGTAGTTGCCTCTGTATGTCGGATAAGATCTGCAGCAAGACCACGCTAATTTCTGTCTATTTTTCTTACTCTTTTATCAATCTCTCGTTGTCAGCCTTGCAACTCTGTAATTCGGCCTTGAGGCTCCTTACAATTTTAGGCAGGTCTAGAGGGGTTTCCACCCATGGATGATTTTAGGGGATAAATTTCTCTCATGGGCTAATTTTCCATGGTTTTTCCCAAAACAAGATTCGCTATTCCAAAAATTATTCGCCCAAATTCTATAGGATAAAATTATTTTACCTTAAAAATCGCCAAAATTTTATACAAACTATATAAAATCCTTAGAAATTTGAATATTTTTACAAAAATATAGCCAAACATTTTATAGTTGGAATATGAAGGATTAGTAAGATTCGTCAAGGTTTCTACATTTTAAAATAAATTTCCATCCTTAAAATCATCCTTGTTTCCACCGCCCTCCTTTCGTCAGATTCTTCGTCTCTATTGTGGGAGCCATCCCCCACTTCATGACACGTCACCATCCTTTAGTCTTGAAGTTTTCCCGTGATTCACTGGCTACTCAAGTGTTGAGAAAAACACTTATTGTTAGCTAACATTCTATTAGTTTATGAAGAATACATGGTTCAATTTCTTAAATGCATACAGACAGTAGAAAATTTTATTCTTTTCTTTAATAACATTTTTAAATCACACTTTTTAAGAAAGAGGTAAGGTAGAGTGTCATTCTTTTAAAAGTATTCCAAATATAGCTTTTAAGTGACTCGTCCATGAGCCCAAGCAATACAAGTGTTGTAACCATGCTCTGATACCAATTTGTAACACACCCACGGTGGCTAAAATAAAAATAAAAATTTCCCCCTTTATAGGAACATATCCTATCTCTCTATGGGTTCTAATTTGGACAGTCGGGAAACTAGCTGTTGAGGAAAAGATATAAATTGATCTTACTCAAGCATTTTCAGAATTTACTTGGCTAAAGTAAAGTAAATGGGAATATCACCCTACATTTATAGCCAACAAAATATGTATCCTAACTCACCAATATTAATTACAAGTGCTTAGGCTAGTTTTTATCAACAAAAGCTTGCTGGAAATTTACTTTTTATGTGTTTTTCTGAAAATATCAGTTGCTGAAATTAAATGTAATAACAGAAGTAAAGACACCAAGATCATAATCAAGATAGGTGAGACATAAATAAATCCTCTATTCCATTCAAATTCATCAAAGAGTCATTGTCTTTACAAAACCTCTCAAGAAATTTTGGACCAAAGTCAAACTTAGAAATCCCTGATGGAACATACAAAAAGACCTCTGACAGAAAACCAAAAATGAACTCTAAAAGCTGGATCATCTTGCCACAGATCACTTCCCACTTGACTTTGTACAATAGTCTTTATCAGTCATGAAAACTAATTCACAAACAGATAAGCCTACACAGACTATCAAATATAGATCAACACCTCTGAAGAAAAAGTGTCTGAATGATTTGATTCAACCCTGAATATTGTTGTCTACAATAAGACCTTGCTATCACAAAAGAGAATTAGGCTATTATGAAGATATGAATGAATGAAATATGAACTATATCAACATGAATTCAAAGAAAAAACCTTATCATGTTTTTTGCTTCTATCCTCCTTTGTTCCTCCCCATAGTTCAACTTTTAACAATTTAGAATTGGTTAGAATAGTTGAACTAACTTATTATTTAAGATAACATAAGACCTTAACTAACTTTAGTTAAGGAGGGGGGGAAAAGTAATAATTATAACAGGGTCACAATTAAATAATAACTAATATGTGGGACGCTGTTGTGACTCCCCTAATTATAACAATCTTCACAACATAACATAATCCATTTGTTAAGCAAACACACTTCCTTATGCCTCCCATCAATGTAATTAATTTTGGCAATTTTAACTCATCATGTTGAAATTATTTCAAAATAATACTCATATATCCAAAATAAAACATGTTGCCTAGGATCCCTAAAGTCAATCTGTCATTGTGGTGTTTGAAAAAGAGACCCCACATGCTTAAGTAGGGCTTCTTACAGCCCAATCCAACCGAAGAACCCTGTGTGTGTAAACGATTAGCAAATAGTCTCTTTGAATAGACATGCATGACAACTCTTAAAAAATACGAAATAGATTTGGATTAGAATGTATCAGGCTCATGAAATCCAATCCATACAAATTGTTCTAATGTTAATCAATGAGAAGGGCGGTGAAAAAATGTCCAAGGATACATGAGGGGTTGTAATTGACGAAAAGATGATATAATGAGAGGGAAGAGATATGGTCACTTCCCAACGATAACAACAATCAACTGTAAGAAACCCAATAAATCTTATTGCAATCCACACAAAATTTTTCCACTTTTACCCAATCTAACACAAAAGTTTCCTTAGTTGTGATCGATATTAGAACAGGGGGTGAACAAAATGAATATGGGATATGTGAGGGTTTTATAATTAGTGGAAAATGAGATAATTAAGAGGGGAAAAAATAGTTACTGTTCATGAGATCAATCAAGAAATCCATAACATATATTGCAGTAAGAAAATATGCATCAACCAACAGTCGGATGACTTGAGCAATAATTCTTGTGTAGTGTTTTAATTTCATCGACCATTAATATCCGACATAGCATAAAAAAAAAGTACTTCACATAATTTGTAAGATGTTATGTTCCTTTTATTCATACATTTTGCATGTTATAACAGTCAACAATAACACTCATTCTCAATCTGTAATCATTTACATCCACCACTGCTACATCCAATCTATATTTAAAAGTTGTATTTCTGAAATAATAAGGAAGTTACTCCTTCTGCAATAGAGCCGATCAAGGTCTGTAATGATATTCGTTCCCACATGTATATGTAAAAAAATAATCAAGATAACAAAACCTCACATGCCACGACTGGAATGATAATTGACTATAAAACCAGACAATCATTATTGAGCAAACTTAAAGGGCGATGTAACCATGCCACTGTAAAACAAAACACTCAAGGTGACTTAAAACCCAAACCAAATAATCAACACGCTTGTCATCAACAATGGCCAATTTGCAATCAATAACGCACGATGTGGAACTGATGAAACTTCATGATGCAACTATTCCATAACACACAACAAAAAATGACCACAACATAACTCAATAAATCATGACGAGCTATTGATTTAGCCAATCGTGGTCGACCAAGTTGCACACACTCGGGCTTACTCAATCGACAACGGAAGATGCAATATACTCAGTCCAATAATTTATTTTGAAAAAACTCTATACAGAATGTGACCTGTGTGAGCAATCCCCAAAATCGTAACCAATTCTAGCCACCAACCAAAACATCAAAATGTGAATCTTAGTGACTATATACCAACTAACAAATTCCACTGTGGTATATGAACAACCAACCGAACCAGCCATGGTGGCTTATACATAACTAGGCACCCAATCGATATAGGGTAAGGGCCCTTCCATTTAAAAATGTTGAATTACTTAGCATAAGGCGGGTGACTATGACCTTGAGTGGAAATGTAATGTTTACGCTAATAACAGAGAGGCAGTGATGAGTAACCATAACAACATGAAGGCTATACGACTCATGGGTGAGATCGTACACAAGGAAACATACCAAAATAACTAGAAACCACTTGACATGCATGAAAATTTCCCTCTGCAACCCTAGCCTGGAGGGTTAAGGGTTGGTAGAGTATCTTTTCACAGAAGGAACGGGGCTAATTTCAGTGAGACTTCGAGGCTGAAGGAATTTTCCCAAGGGGTTGTGGTGCTTGTAGACTAGAGACAATCCCTTTGCAAGGCTGAAATAAGAAAACAAGGCTCTTAATTTAACCCGATAACTATGAAGACAGTCACCATGCCATGATTTTAAACAAAACCTTTCGACCAACATGCAATGGTAATAAACAACTATTGCCTAGGAAGACTAACATTCCAACGAACTTAAATTGAACCATCTATTTTTCAATCAAATCCAGAATTCCACATAGTTGCAGCACTCAAGACAACAAAAACCCACACAACTGAGCCATAATCATTTCATAACTAGAGTGACATCAAGAATGGCCAAAAGAGACATACCTATTAATTGAAATCCTTAAGATGAGAAATGACTAAGCGGTTTCACCCTGCTGGAAATCTGGAGCATGAACACAACGGCAAGATCAAACATCAGTCTGACTAGGGTGGTGGCCAATGGGAAGGGTAAAGGTGACATGTAGTAAATGCATGTTGCCTCCACCCATATCTCATTTACTCCTCATTACATGCCAACGAGCCTCCCATTAATCACCATTAATCAACCGAAGCACCGATAGTATCAATGCATTCAAACCATAACATAATCCAAATCCACATAGTAATCCAACCATTTGCATTCACTTTTCCAAATGCGCCACCCCTGTTTACATTCCTGATATAACTCAAATACATCACTCAACCACTACACAAACTAAACGACCATGTATAGCATCATCAACATTTAACCGAAACATAGCATAATCACCATAAAAACGCAAGCCATCCTTCCATGAGCCACCAACGTTATAACATATGTAAGTCAACCACCGATTCCATTAATCGATACATAACCATTACATTGTTACCTTGCCAAAGTGCACCACCAAAATTTGCACCATATGCATATATAAAAATGTAATTAAACACTTTTATAGTATTTTCCTTGTAACTAGAGCTAACAATAGACAACAAATATTTATGCATGTGGTATTGCTGGACTAGATTCGTTTGTACTCGTTGTGATACATTTCCTTATTTAAAAATATCATTAATGTAACTTTACTAATATGTTGTTATGTAGGTGCAGTGGAACAGTCACCATTAATGAATAGTAGGCTATAGCTGCATGAAGGGTTATCATCACAAAAACTCTACTCATATGCATAACAACAATATTCTCATCAACCATGTAAACCTTTGTACAACATCATCATAATATTGAAAATGAACAGATCTGATCTTCAAAAACAAGGGGGTCCCACCTAATAGCATTATTTAGTCTTATATAATAATGGCTTTAGAAACAATTTGCGGGCGAAACTATGTTGATGTTTTTAATCGTCAACACCAGCTCAGTCTTTCGGTCAAGAATCTCCAATTCTGAAGCTAAATGACTCTCTGAGACCTTTATGGTCTCTCTCTGTAATCAAACAGAGAACCTTTTGGCTCCTTGGTGTAGGTTTAATGATTCCCGCGACCTCCCCTTTCTCTCCCCTGCGAAATCTCTGAGTACTGGGTGTTAGCTCCTTTTCTGGATAAGCCCCCTCTTGATGTGACCTTGGGCAATGATCTTATAGGACTGCTCGATTGCAGATGAGACCAAAGGTAGTTTGAATCAAACTGATTTTTGGCCTGTAATTTTCCTCAAGCCTCCATGTGTCCTCTTTTCAAAATCATAGTTTGAATTGTGGCCCGCCTCATATTTTTAATGCTCGCACAACTCCTATCCCCACAATGCTACTAGACCATCGATCTCCCGATATTGACGGTACTTCTAAAACTGGCGGTTTAGATATACCCCTCCTTCACCTATTGATCATATCTGACCTCTTTCAAAATCAATGAATGATATCTCCTTCATGGTTTTGGGTTTCAGGAGTTTCAAATCTCAAACCCTACTCTCTTTCGTACTTCAATCTTCCAAGTTGGCGATCTGTGGACACCTACCCTCCTAATCAACGACTCTGCCTTTTCTTCAGGTGGTTGTCCTTTCAGCTGGATCATCGATCATGTGGTCCTCTTCTCGATCAACGATCGATATCTCCTTCGAGTTTCAAACTTCTGAGATCTCAAATCTCAAACTTCCCCCTTTTTCCCATTGGCCTTTATCCAAAGGATATAATCTACTGATGTGTGTCTTCTTGATCTGATGATCGAGGATTACAATGGGTATTTACTCGGAGTCCCCAAATTTTCTCCATGTCTCCCTTAGATCTGATGTCTATGAATTAATTCGGATATTTATCCGAAGTTATCATGTCTACACCACGCCTCCTCTGAATCCGACGGCTCAAATCTACTTTGGATGATCCGACGGTTGATATTCACCTGGGGTGATCTGATGACTTAGATTCTCTTCGGCTGATCGACCGGTTGAGACTTACTTCAGATTTCCATAAGTTCGGACTTCAGACATCTCAACTCTCAAAATTTTTCTTCTCTTGAATAGATGGTATCTAACGGCTCAGATTCGCCTTGGTCATCCAACGCTTGAGGTTTACTTCGGATGATCCAATGATCAATGTTTTCTTCAGGTTCTCACCTAGAATCCAAAGATTCACGCCACCTGTCCTTTAGATCTAACGGTTCGGATCTACTTCGGATGAGCTGACGACTGACGTTTACTTCGGGTCTTTACCCAAAATCCATAGATTCACGCCAACTGTCCTCTGGATCTGACGATTGATATCTACTTCGGCACATCGACACTCAGTGCTTCAACCCTTAGACACTTCAGTTATTCGACACTTTGGCACTTCAATGCTTCGTCCCTTCGACACTTCATCACTTCGACCCTTCAACACTTCGATGCTTTGGCCCTTCGACACTTCGGCCCTTCAACACTTCAGTGCTTCGGCCCTTCGGCACTTCGGCCCTTCGGCGCTCTGAGATTCAGGAGTTTCAACTCTCAATCTGAAACTCTCGAAGTGATTTCTCCAAAGTCTACATTCTATCATCACGTGTCCCTCTAGATCTGACAGTTCAGATCTCCTTCAACTCTGTGGGCCTCGGGAACCTCAAATATCAAACTTTACTTTCACCCGAGGACAATAGGTCTCTGCCATGTGTCCCTTTCGATCCGACGGTTGGGAATTACTTCAGGTCTCCAGATTTTCAGGCTTTGTGAGTTTCAAATCTCAATTCTGAAAGTCTCAAAATGATTCCTTCGGAGTCATTGATCTATTGACACGTATCTCTTGGAGATCAATGGCCAGGATCAACTTCGGGACTTCGGGACCTTGGCCAGTCCACCCTCCCGTTCACACCAACAATAAAATGCATGCACCTTACCTTAGATCGGATGACTATAGTCTCTTCAAACTCATATCCAGTGGTTAGGATCTGTTCCTACCCATTGTTTCACCTCAGCTTTCCTAGACGCTAATCTAATGGTTTGGGCTTTCTCCCCACAACCATTCTGACAGCTACCTTCACTCATCCTTTTGAGCTTTTGACATATTCTGACTTGGGAGAGTTTAGTAGATGTTCAAGGCCTCAGCCTTAGTTTCCCCCTGCAAATCCATCTATCTCAGGTTCTGCCCTCACTCTTGAAAACGTTATCTCTTCTGAGCTTTACAATTCTTCGCAGACCAACGACACCGAGGGACTCCGTTACTCCTTGTGTTTCCAAAAATGGCTCACGAGCACCCATCTTGCAACTAATCAGGGTCTAGCAGTTGTGATCTGACCAATACCAAGATTTCCATGAATCGACGGTTCACATCAATTGTGGGATCCCAACGTGCGTACCCTTTATCAGGGAGCTCACCCCCCGCAATCTGAAAGTACTCGTCCAACTTGGTCAAATCAAAGTCATTGGTCTTCCAGCCAACGAGATCAATGACAATGGTGAATTGCAGGTCGAGAAATGGCAAGTCCGCTACTTTCTCTTTTGTGCTCCACAATTATCTCCCACCCTCGATCTTTGTCCTTAGATCGACGGTCATAAAAATTTGACATCTCGGAGCCTCAAGCTCCAAGGTTCCCAGACCCTGGTCACGTTGGTCCTTGTATAACTCTTGGACTATGATCCTCACTCTTAGTTGGCTTTTTGGTTAAGGAAATATGCACAATTTTAGATTCCTTTAGACCACTAATCTAAAAGGAACACCTTCCCAACTCGCAGAGCTTTAAGCTCTGGATCAAAGAAAAATAACTTGTGGGGTTACCAAAATAGTGGATATTCCAAGAGGCTTGCTTCGACTCTGGAACGATGATGTCTTTCCTTGGGAAAGTGCCTTCGATCAACTAAACAGGGGAAAATGGAAAAATCAAGCAGAACCATAGGCTCTCAAGGGAAAGAAACACATTTTCATAAATTAATCATTTACTACAGAGGAAGAACCGTTTATAGACATATAAATACTCGCATACATCCATTATTTACAATTCAAAGGATAAGGAAAGAAAACACTTATCAGAACCATATAGTGTGATGCAACTGCTGAAAGAGGTGCTTGTTTCCACCCAACCATAGGCTCATTCACTCCCAATGGATTTATAACTGGCCACCCCCGAGATTAAGCCATGATTATTTGGGATTCAATCTCTTACTTTGAGCTCAACGAAAGTTAGGAACGAAGGTTACTCTCCTTATCCCAATTCAGAAATAGATAAGGAGAAAGGTTACTCTCCTTCTCCTGGATCAATCTCTATTTTCTATGATCAGAACTCATTTTTCCTCTTTCAGTCCTTCCTCGGACCCGAGAGCTTCCTCTCTCGTCTCTGCATTTTTCTTCACAGGTCTTCCCCACCCACCACACTTCCTTTCTTGCCTTCCTCCGCAAGATTGTGTGTGGCTCAAATTTCCAGTCTGTGGTCAAGTCTGGGAGCCTTACGGATGGGTGGTCTACTCCATCCCCTCATTAACTCTTGAGGAGGCCTTCCCACCTACCAACCCTGCTGCTATTTATGCCTGGGTCAGGGGGTTGTTCTGATCTGAGAAAATTACTTCCAGCATGGTACTGGTTCAGTGGAGGTTAATGCAACCATTCCTGGTTCCCTCCACCACCTTTCACAACATTTCGTGGTCTCTCTTAGCACATCCCCTCTTTCAGCAGTCATGCAACACATAACCATTTTGTATTTTCTCTTATAGGTGGGACCGATACAAGATAAATGCTGGTATAAACCAACTGGGTAACAAAGGGGAAATTCTTAAATACTGAAGAAGGCTGAGCTTGGGATAGCCCTCATTCTCAAGCATGAAGACAATGATTCTTACACCTATGACAAGCCTAGTACTAATACATCAACTTGTTGGTATTTCAATTATTGACTGAGATACAATTTATCAGAAGAGAACATACATGCAATAAAATGATGGCAAGAAAAATAGTTTCCTTAGCTCTAATCACCAATCACACATTAACACAACAATTTGTTTACATCATTAGAGGCAAGAATTATAAAAATATTGAATCAAATAACTTATCAACAGATTCATAAATTCTTACTCATTACAACATCCATTCATGAAGTAAAGTCAGAAGTAATTCCTCCTTATGATCCATTCACACACGCCTTTGATGAAAATAGAAACTTGTCTCAGGTCCTAAACATGACTTCTCAATTAAGGTAACTCCGAAATAGTTCTTTACAATTTTAAAAATGAGGGTCTTTGCAAAAACCATCGACCCCTTCTAACAGGTCGATCCTCTTATTAATAACAAATTATTAACCAAAAATAACTATCAAAAGTGCATGCTAAGTAAAAAAAAACATCGCCACATGGTGCTTTCATCTCCTAGTCTTCTAAGAGTCATAAAATGATTTCACTTGAGTGGATGACTCTTCTCATACTCCGACCAGTTGACGAAGTTTCCTCGCATGTGTTGGCATATGAGAATCTATGTTGGTCCATCGGGGTCAAAAGGGTCTCCTTTATTTCCATTGCCCATGCCTGATACCTGACTACTTTAGCACTTAACTACTATAACACTGTCCAAGACTTGATTGGGTGTTCCATGAACTAATGTACTTGACCTGGTGCCATGTTCACCACCTTTGTTATATCTGCAGTCCATGATGAGTCTTGTTCTACATGTAGTTTGACTATGTCATGAAAGTCAACAAAGTCCTCGGGTGTGTCAAATTCTGGGAGATCGATGTCTCTCATCGCTCGTTTGATATTGGTCCAACTCCTTTCGCAATTGACCCATTTCTCTTGGATCTCCTGATGAGGTTCTTGGGCAATTTTAACCTAGTATTCAGATGAATTCCTTATACGGTTGATGTTGTTGTCCCTTAGCACTTGAATATCATTCTCTTCGACATCTCGACCCTTTTGAACCGAGATGATGTAATAAATTATTTCCACTGCTTGGTGGGATTTCTCATACCATATTTCCATGTCCTTCACATTCCTAGCACCATAAGGGTGTCTTCTTGGAAATCGGCTATCCCTGCAGTGAAAAGGTCCCGCTCATTCATGAATTTACTGTAGGCATCCTAGAATTTGTTTCTCAAGAACATTGTGGCCTACGTGGAGTCTTGATAATATTTCACCAAATGGCATAGATGATACAACTCTTTCAGCATAGTGGCCAACTCGTCTTCATATTTCCTTGCTCTATCCAGTGTGGCATCTGTAATTTCCATCCCTGCGCCAATAAGCTTAGACATCTTGGCATCCTCCGAGCTAATCAATTTCTCCTTTGTGGTGATGAGGATGGAGTTGTCCAGAGTAAGCCTCCTCTTCTTTGTGGTTCTCTTCATGATGGCTTTCCTCTTTCTGTCGTAGGCGATGGCTTGTATATCGACGACCTCATCCACAGGTTCAGGGATTTGTTTCTCTCCCCAAGTAAGAATGATTCCCAGGATCTTGACTATGTACATCTGTTCAAGATTGGGTTCTTGAACCTCTTATCTATGTCCCTAAATTTCATCCTCGGGTTTTTTCTCATCGGGACGTAAAGTAGTAGCCAAATTTGATGAATCAGGGGAAATCTCGGTACTTACTCAATAATCGACTATTGAGATGCTGAATTCCTACTGTGGAATTTCTTCCCCTTATTCACCTGATCCTAGCTCATCCCTCAAGGTGTCCATTGGGATCTCTGGTGTGTCAAGTGGCTCATCGTCCAAGACACTTTCTACCTCCTACTCATTCTGTAGACTGCTCTGACTTGGAGCATCGGGACTCGGGGCAGATGCTTTCCCAGGTTCTATTTCCTTTGTAATTTTCACCAGAGTGACCAGGGACACCTATGATGTCTCCTCATCATTGTAGATGGTTATTATATTGAATAGAGGATTTGGTTTGCTTTCTCTATATCACCAAAGTATGGAAGTTGGATGAAAACTTTCTTTGTTGTTGTCTTGACTACAGGCTCTGGCCTAGGGACGTACTCCAATTGCCTCACGGTCCCTGGAGAGGAACCTTCACCTGTCTCTACTTAATTTAGATTTGGTGTTCTCAGCGAGCGTCTAGTGGTTGGCCTTGTTGACGAAATTGTTCCTGCAACTTGAGCAAATTTTAGAGACTGTGTAAAAAGCTAGAAGAACACATATAAATTATAACCAGTGAATTGACAGACTTGGATACATACCTCTGAAGCATGTTAAACCTACTTTTGATAATCATGGGGAGTCAGTACAGTCTTCGAGTTGCTCTTTTTTCTCCTTCGGATGCTCCATAATTCTCTTACACGTAGAATGAATTTGTTCACAATGGTTCAAGAGATTTAAATAGGGAAGATCTTACCGTGTCACATCAACCATTCAATTCGGGTTTTGAGTGAAATTTCAATAAATCTGTCGTCGAATATTTAGAGGGGTTAGAAATTAAATTCATCGTGGCTTGACGATGGAGGCGGGGGCGGTGATGTGGTATATTGGAGATTTCAAAAATGTTGTTTTAATTGGTGCACGAGGTAGAAACTAATGCGGGATCGGGTATTAATTATCCCCTTAAATGTCCAAAATTTGATCGCATATAATGCTGAAAATGTCCCATCGTGTCACTCTTGCAATGGGTGGATAGGGGGTCGGGATTATTCTATGGACATTTTCACTGATATTCTCCCACAAAAGCTCTGACACCGATCGATATTACCGTACAGTGTCGAGGTGACAAAGTTGACTCGGAGGTGTGACTAGGACCTAGAGAACCAGGAATGACCCGGAATACAACTAGATGGTATGACCCTCTTACCTAGTAAAGACATGTGGCATTCGATATGAGTGACTTAGTTTGATCGTATTATTCATATTCATGACTTTCTTTAATCTATTCATTCTAAAAATAACCTTAAATTTTCGATGCCGAAAAAGTGCCAAGGATCGACGATTGGCGATAAACCTACCCAAGCACTCTCGGATTGGCTCCCTCAAAAAATTCCCAATGTCAAAAGCGCATCGGGGATCGGAGATAAGGGATAAATTTATCATGGTCAAAATGTTTGTTATCATCCTTTTGGATTTTCCCCGATCCCGATAAAGTGCGTTCGGTGTCGGTTATCGACAATTTCTTTTCATCCTTCGTTAACTTCTATCCTCCTTGTATTTTACTGATGATGAAGGGGATTGACTATCTCTCGAACCTTTATCTAAAAAAATTATGCAAACCAAAACTGCCTTCTGCCGATACCGATGAAGATCGGTGCTTAGCGACTTTTTTTTTCAAGTGGTTCCTTTACTTACTTGAATTCTTTCCGACGCCAAACCTGAGTGCGTTGGGTGTAGTGTTTGGCTGCCAATTGTTAATTCAGGTGTTACGGTATTTTAGTCATGGGGTTTCAAAAGTTCAAACAAACCTGAATAGGTGATGAGAGTCATGAAAATAAACAAAAGAAAAAAATTTCCCAAAATGAAATCGAGTCAGATAGTGCAGAAGACCAAGTGGTACAAAAAAAGTGAAAACTATGATAAGTCTTTTTAGGGTGTGTTGAGTGCTCAACATAAAACTTGGAACCCGAGCTTGAAGTTCCTAAATTAGAAAACACAGAGCTAGAAGAAGAGGAATTGGAGAATGTAGTCGTAGAAAGAATGCATAAGTAGAGAAGGTTGTAAAATATGAGAGGGTTACATAACCAAAGAAGAAAAGCAAGATATCAAAACCTAAGGAAATGGAGAAGAAGAAGAGCATAAAACAAAAGATATAAAAAGAGGTCAGGGTTTCAAACCCTAAACCTTGAAAATCTAGAGGATGACCTCCAAGAAGCACACCAAAAGAAATTAATAAAGTCAAGGACAATAACTTGAATATATAAAATGAAAATTTGAAATCCTGTGAACTAGGAGGAAGAGAAGAGGTTGTATAGAACAAGAAAATAAAAATTGAGGCCATTATGCGCAGGAGAAACATGAGTATGATGAAAGGTTCAGTTGTAGAACAACATGATAGAAGACAATTTCAATACAAATATGCCATTGACCTGGAATAATCTATCAAGGAACAGATGGACAATATAAAGGGGAAAAAATCAAGAAAGAAGCCAAAGTTTGAGTCATTTCTTAGTTTATCTCCCAGTTTAGAAAACAAAAATAATTTTCCAAATTATGAATCTGATGAAGTAGACAAAGGATTTAATTAGTTCATGATAGATTGTGAAATTCATGAAACCATTGAAATTGATAAGGGACCAATAATTGGCCTAGTTTCTAGATCTTTAAAATAGAGGCGTTTTGGAAACATCAGGAAATTAAAATAGGATCTCAAGGATTTGAAACTATTCGATAATCATATTAAATCATAAAATAAAAAAATGTTGTCTTGAAAGAAAAAATTTCCCAGTTACAAAAGGATAAAGAACAATTGGAATCTCATAAGAAATTGCTAGCAACAAAGGGCTGAAAATGGTATATGCAAGCTAGTTAGGCAGAATCAGAATTAGGAAATTGAGGAGAAAGTTGAATAATTGAGTTAGGTTCAAGCCTCATCTTCAGGCTTGAACATTTTGGTTGATACTTCAGATAGAACTTAGAAAAAATGGGTCAATAATTTTGAAATTTTGTTGGAGGAAGCAGAATGCAATTTTGGTTTCATGAGGACATGCAACAACTTCCATGTGGGGGAGATGTTGAGTCCTAAAAACATGCTCTTTTTTTCACATTCCTAGCCTAAAACTTCCATCGAAAGCCCATATCTATGACCTAGTTGTATCTTATTTTATCCCCTTTTTCCCATAAATATCATGATCAGCTACAAAACATGTGTATTGAAGGATGTAGGGACAATTTATCCATTTTATGCTTAATTCCATTCTTCTTTATGAAAATTTGATTTAAATATTTATTATTATTGAGTAGCTACAAAATCTTTGATTCTGTAGCATCTCAAAATATAGTTTTGTAGCCTAGTCACTAAATGATTTTCTGTGATGAAATCGTTGTTCAATATGGACATGATCACTTCAGGACTGAACCCTGACATATGTATTATTCCAAATTGATCCTTGAAGCTCTTCCACCTATCAACTCATCCCACGGATCCTCCAGATCAATGTAGAAGGAAAGCCAAACATGTAGTCAACACATTACAAGTGGCAGAGTTGCACAAGTTGACTCTTCATCATATCAGCAAGAGAATGGAATGAGATCACATGGGAGAATTTCATGCACTCTATCATGAATTTCTCTAATACATGGATGACCAAGCTCATTCCATACATCCAAGAAGTTCCTATATTTGATTATGCATATACACATTTGTAATTTGTTTTGTAAACAGTTTATAAGATCCATGAAGTTTGGATCTGTGCAATCTCATATACATTGTTTAAATATTGTTATAACCCTAAATTGCACTATCCCTGCTTACCTGGTATCAGGCCTACTCATGCCTCTTCCTAGCCAAAGCCATGCTGAGAAATTCCTCAAAAAACCACTTAAAACAAGCAACCCGCGCCCTAACTGCTCATTGGGCGCGGGCATCCGCTTGCTGTCCTTCTACTGCACGCGGGTATCCGCGGGCTAACCCAAAACAGCCCGCGGGTACCTAACAAAGC
>JASDQU010504572.1:30825-50958 GCA_032191745.1 Picea mariana | reverse complement strand
TTCGGAAAACAAGGTTAGTTCATTCTTCCTGTGCTTGTCTGAGAAAAGGGGTTGAGATTTTGGGTAGAAGGTTAAAGGTTAAATCTGAAGGGTCATGATCTGCGTATAAGCTTAGAGCCCTAGCTTATTAGTCCGTAGGGTAAAATACCCAACAACAAATATGGATTATCATACCTTCATAAAAATAGAATATCTCTTGATATCAGACTAATGTGCAATCATATTGTTGTTTAAAATTAATATAAAGTTTTGGTACTGTGCACTTTCGTGAATCACATGTTTTGATTTTATAAAGTTTAGTTTATACGATCTCTTCTAAGTAGTGTTCCCCGAGCCAAGCGACCCCCCTAAGGAGGAGTACACTGCTCATTTATTTCATTGTTGGTATTGTTTTCTTATTCATTTGTTATATTTTACATTTATGTTCATTTCCCTTATGTGTGTTCATTTATTTATGTTTACAGAAGGTAATTAACACAACAAGTGTTAATTGAATAATTAAATTTTATCTTAGCCATAGGAATTCTCATTTCCTTAGATGATCAAAAGAATATCATTAACAATCCAATAGATCAATTATACAAGTGTTTAGAATTATCCTTGTGTCTTTTCTTATCTTTTTTTTGCATCATTAGCAGATACTATATTCTTTTTGCAGTTGAATAGAACTATGTTTCTGCGGCTAATGCAATGAACAATTTTTTCTTATGCATAAGTAGATAGATTAGAAGACTAATACCTGCATATAATATTCATGCACTTCATCGGTTTACGATTCCTAGGTTGATAATTTAATGTAGTAGAGTTTTCCTAATTCAACTAATTGACATTTTTGGCATCGTTGTCAGGGAAGTGCAAAGAGGCATTTAGTTTTTCTTTCTTTTAAATTCACATAGGAATCAATGCATGGGAAGAGAGATGAGAATATGAGAGGTAAGAACCTTACATTCTCTATAAGTAGAGTTGTAGCGAGTCTCTCTTCAATTGTTTAAAAATCATGTAAAACAAAATGCATGAATAGGCGTAGAGATAATAGAGGTAGATTTACTAGCGATAGGAATACACCAAAACACCACTTCACCTACTCTATCACATGGTACTATAAGAGCCACACCATCAGCTAACCCATATGCAGGTATAAATACAAGAGGAGGACGATCAGGAAGGATCGTGACTTCACAAACAAAAGGAAAAGAAATAGTTGGAGAAGGAAACTCTAAATAAGTAAAAGTTTCATAAACCTCACAACCAGCTGTCATAATTCCAGTTAAAACTCAAGAAGAAGAATTACTTAGTGGTTAGCCTAAAATTGTATTTCCAGAAAACACTATTGAGTAACCATAATTCTCTACTGCATCAGAAGAATCTATACATCTCATAGAAGACTACATGTCTGGAATATTTGGTTACTGAGAAGAAGAAAGAGGACCTGGAAGTCGAGAGGAAGAATGACAAGAAAGGCTAGAGGAAATAGAACATAAACTGTTGAAGAAGAATTTGGATTCCCAATTTTGGATCCAACAATTGTAGTTCAAATGAAGAACATACCACCCTAAACATTTCCCAACTTACATGGTATGATAACTGAATACCCAAAAACTTTTCTTTTCTAATCTGATGTGTTGTGTCTCAACTATGATTATTCTCTTGACACTAAAAAATTGAAGTTGTTTCTAGCCACACTTAAGTATGTTGCATTACATTGGTTTATGGGATTGGGAACAAATAATATAAAAGCATGGGTTGAGATGAGAAAAATGTTCCATTTAAAATATCATGATTATAATACAAACTGAGGAATGAGAGAGAAAATGTTTAAGATGACACAAAAATAAGAGGAGAACCTTGAAGATTATTTAGAAAAATTTAATTATACTGTTAAAAGAGTAAGGCGTAATCTTCTAGATTTGGATGCTCTAAAAGTCATTTTACTTAGGGGAATTAAAGAATAATGGATTGATGTGTTAAGTTTAATGGGTAAAGGAGATATTTCTCACCTAACCTATTTGGAAATCTATGACTTATGCAAACATATCTGTTGAGGAAAGTCCAAATATGGTAAGGGACCTAGGTATGTTATTTCTAGGGTCAACAAATCAACCATCGATGGGGTAAGTAGAGAAGATATTGGCAATTTATTGAACAATTTTAAAACATACATTCTCATTACTCTTGGTTCTCAATTAGATACATTTAAAATTAAGCAAAAGAAAGAGGTAGAGAATGCAACATTAACTATTTATTGTCCAAAATGTAGAAAAATACATCCTTTAAAAGAATGTCCTTTAGATAACATTGATATTTGTGGGATATGTGAAGATAATCATTCTACGAAAAACTACCCATCTCTATTGGAACTTAAAGTAACTTACCAAGGGAATCTAGAAGCTACAGAGCAATTGTGCTTTGTTGCACCAAAAATACCTTGGCAACCGAGGATTTTAGGTATATATCATGATCCCTCTCAACAATTTAATACTTATTCTTCTCAACAATACCCCCAACATAATTGGACCATTTCTATGCCTTGGAAAGCATGGACACCACAACAATTCCATAACCAACCTTGGAAACAAGGCTGGCGAGGACCTACCTATGGAACCATGTGTGCTCCTCCTTATCCTATGCAACAACAACACACCCAATATCCTACAAAAAAATCAGTATCCCCCATAATTCCAACAACCATACTCCAATCAACCACCACAACCACAAAATTCACAACCTTAGCAGCTTCAATTACCATCAAATGAGCCTCCAAGACCTACCTAAATACCTAGACAAATCGTTTCTAATCCCAATAATATAGTAGCACAACTCACTTAGAATGTTGAGCTACAAAATTTTCCCACTTATATGATTACTTCTCTTGGTATAAATGATATTCATCTTAGATAAGGAAAATTGCTTCAACAAGATGCACCTATTATTGTTTAAGAACCAATAGAGGAAACTCCTAATCAAACAAACAATAATTATAGTCCTAATCTAATAAATCAAACTTTTTAATATGTTATAATTCAAGCACAACAATATAATACTCCACCTTTCCCAGAAAGGTTGGCATTATAAAAGCAAATCTCTAAAACATGATATGATTTATTAGATGAGTTAAAGAATGTTAGTATCAAGATTCCATTATTGCAAGCAATCAAAGACATTTCGATTTCTGCTAAGACAACAAGGAAATTATGTATAAATAAAACATGAAGGAAAAATAAAGACCCACAAACAATGCAAGTTATTTGTAAATTGTTAGACCTTATGTTGGGTAAAAAATCTTTATGCAAAAATATGTTTATCCCTATATCCCCATTGTAAAAATCCATATCAATAATGTTACATTTGCAAACACATTAATAGATCTAGGAGCATCAATAGATGTAACGAAAAAATGTACAATGGATGAATTTCAATTGTCTAATCTTCGTAATACACCCACAATTTTACAATTAGCTAATAGATCAACAACAAAACCAGAAGGTGTATAAGAGGATATAATAGTCTCCTTGGATTCTTGGGAGTACCCTATAGATTTCTTGATTTTATAGCCAAAATCTAACTTGGATGGCCACCCATTAATCTTAGGAAGACCCTAGTTAGCTACAATTGATGTTTTTATTAGTTGTAGATTAGGGGACATAACAATTGCACACAGGGATTTAGTTAAGAAATTCCATATTTATCCACCTGCTAAAGCTTTAAATGAATCAAAATATACACAATGCTTTCAAGATACAAATGATAGTGAAGAAGTAGTAAAACCTATTTTAACTATTAACCAAGTTATGAATCTAAAGAATGATATCGAGGAAAATCAAATCATCAATCTTATTAATAATTATGATTTTACTCAATATCATGGGGGAACCATACTTTTCATCATATGAATATCTTGGAAAAATGTTTTCAAGAAAATTGTACTATGTATACTTTATCAACAATTTCAGGTTCAATGTCTTTTGTTGAATTAGTATCATAATCAAGTAATGTAGTTGTTGAAAATTTTCAAGGAAAAACTTTAAATATCAATTCTAAAGTCAAAGAAATTCAACAAGACCAATTTATCAAAATGTTATAGAAACATTTTGGTGCATTCACATGGGAATACATTGATATGCGTGTAATCCACCCTAATAAATGTATTCATCATATATATAGAGAGGATAATTCCAAGCCTATCAGACATCCCCAAAGATGTATGAACCCCCTCTTGAAATAAATTGTGAAAGATGAACTATCGAATCTACTTAAGGTTAATTTTATATATCCAATTTATCATAGTCAATGGGTATCTCCACTAGTGATTGTTCCTAAGAAAAATGGAAAATGGAGTGGTTGTATATATTATAGGGAATTGAATAAAGAAACCTTAAAATATCATTTTCATCTACCTTTTATAGATCAAGTTTTAGATACACTATAAGGTAAGAAACACTTTTCCTTTCTGGATCCGTTTAATTGCTACAACCAAATTCAAATACCTCCAAAGGATTAGGACAAAAAAATATTCACATGTCCATGGGGGACATTCACCTACAAAGTACTACCTTTTGGTTTGTGTAATGCACCTGCAACTTTTCAACGTGCTACACTAGGTGTCTTTTCTGATGTAATCCATGATTGTGTATAAGTATATATGGACGATTTCAATGTCTATGGAAATATTTTCAAAGAATCATTAGAAAATTTAGAAATTGTTTTAATTAGGTGTCAGGAAACTAATTTGGCATTAGGTAATGAGAACTTATTTATGTTACAAACTGAAAGTATTGTTTTGGTTCACCGTGTATATTCTACAGGTATAAAAGTGGATCCAACAAAGATAAAAATTATTTCCAATATTCCAGTACCAAAGACCCAAAAATGTGTCAAGATTTTCTTGGGAAATCCTAGTTACTATAAACAATTCATTGAAAATTTCACAAAAATTGCATCTCCATTATTTCAAACTTCTTACTAAAGATAATAATTTTTTTGGGAATATTCCTTGCCAAACTGCATTCGAAACTTTGAAAGAGAAACTTTATGTAGCTCATGTTTTAAGAGGTCCAAATTTTTCCTTCCCATTTCATATATATACATACGCCTCTGACACATATTTAGGAGAAGAGATAGGACAAAAGGAAAATCAAGTATCTTATGCCATTTATTTTGTGAGTAAAAACATGACACCCCCTGAATTGAATTATACAGTTACGGAAAAAGAGTTCCTTGTAGTAGTGCTTGCCATGAATAAATTTAGGCACTATATTACAGGATATGACATCCTCATCCACACTTATGATTCAACCATTAGATACTTAATGAAAAAACCAACTACTAATGGAAGGGTTACCAGGTGGCTTCTTATGTTGCAATAATTTAATATCACTATACTAGATAGACCTGGTAAGGAGAAAGTAGTTTCAAAATTTATTTACAGAATTCATAATGAAGTTGAATTAGTTCATGTGAATGATAATTTCCATGATGAGCATATTTTTTCAATATCTACTAAATCTCCTTGGTTTGTAGATATTTCTAACTATGTAGCTACTAGAAAATTACCTCAACATTTTTCCACAAAGGAGAAGAAGAAGACCATTAAACTTAGTGCCACTTATTCATGGATTGGTGGAGAAATGTTTCGTACTATACCCGAAATTATCATTCGAAGGTGTGTATGAGAGGATGAAGTATTTGACATATTGAAGGCATGACATGATGAACCATGTGGCTGCCATTTTGTTGATAAAAGGACCGTATACAAAGTTCGTCATCTTGGGTATTATTGGCCCACTCTATTTAGAGATTCCAAGAAATACATCATAAGTTGTGACAATTGTCAACGGATGGGTAGATTGATTCAAGCAAGAAAAATGTCTCTACAAGCCCAGGTACTCATAGAACCATTTGAAAAATGGGCCTTAGATTTAGTAGGACCTATTTTTCCAATGTCTAGAAAGAAAAGGTATATTTTGGTATGTACTAATTATGTCACTAAATGGGTAGAAGTCAAACCTCTTTTTCATGCTAATGAACAAGATATTGCATGTTTTTTATTTGAGAACATATTTACTCGTTTTGGTGTCCCAAGTGTTAGGCCATGGAATTTTCATTGTTTTCACATCCTCCGTCCCTATTTTTAATCCCTTCTTGCTTACCCATAACCTTGTATTAATGATTATTAATCCATTTTAATGCATATATGTGGGATTTAGAACCAATTTGTTTTCCATTGAATTTTATTAGTATTTCATATGAAATATAGTTAAATAATAGAGAAATAACAGATCTTGAATTTATCTTTGAAAGATGGTTGAGTTTGATGATTGTTGTAGAAATAATTATCGTTTGCCGCTACTCATGCTATATGTGAAGATCCACAATGTGGTTACTTGATATTTCTTGTATGAGAATTTTTTGAGGCGAAATATGCTTATCCTCAAAATATGTCAACAACCCAGATTGTACATATTGTGAAATTACGTTTTTTATGATTTGTTGTTAGTCATGTTTGTTGTTACTCCTATTTGTTGTTACATGTGAAGTAAAAACATTGCTAAAAATCCATGTACGGATTTGTAAATCCACGAAAAATACATCTTCAACCATCGATATCTTCCATTGGAACCATGAGCCATGTCGTTACTACTCTACGTGACAATTATGGATCCATGCAACAATAATGTTAATCCAAGCAAATTAAAGATATAGAGATAATTTTGTAATTCCAAGAAAAAATATTAATTTGAGTGGTTAACCAAGAATCTTGGAATTCTTGGGAAAAATATCTTGGAACTTATCTATTATTTGTTAATTGTTAGCAAAAGATCTTGGAGTTATTCATTAATTGCTAATTTTTAGTTGAAAACTATTCATTATTTGGGAAATTGTTTTAACTGCTATGAATTTATTAAATCCATAAGTGGGTTTATTTAGATACTCGTTATTTCTAGTTTCCATTAAATTTATGTATAAAAGAGAGCACTCTCTCTATTATCGGGGGATGACTCTTAGAGCAATGTCTGATTGATAATGGAATAATTCATTGAGCTTTTATTTTAATTGTAGTTTTATAAATTATGTAGTGTGTGATTTGATTGATTCCTTTAATTTATTTTCTTTGTACATTTGTAATACATTGATTTCTTTTGATTAGATTAATTAATGTAATCTATTTATGTTGTAATTGTTAATATATAATAATATCAACACTTTTTTCTATGGAGGCAGGGACCACTCCAATACAATAGAGTTTCGTGTAGCTTAGATGGCTTCTTTGATTTCTTGTTGCACGATTTAATTATGTGTTCACATAGGATTTACTTTATTTAATTATGTAACTAGTCTCTTGATTCAATTTGCTCATGTAATTAGATTACTTATGTGAGGTTGTGTTTATATATATTTATACAATTAAGTGTTCATGCGAGATTTCATTTGTTTATAAATGCATTTCAGATTGGTTGTGTTCTTTTATGTCGTTGAATAATTGTGCTTAATGAAATAACTATATTTGTTGGTTCGGGTAATGACAATGATCATATCGACAATGATTAGACTCTAATTTCAAGGACTTGGTTAATTTCTTTTCTAGGAAGTAGTTAATCAAATTTTTTTCAGCATGTGCGATTTATTTTCAACAAGCGTGGTGTGCTATTTCAATTATGCAAGAGTAATTTAGGATTTCAATTATGCAATTAGTCTTATTGCACATAGTTGAGGTTTCTTTGGGAGACATTTGAGTCATACTCCTAATACCTGTAGCCTGTGTGTTTATTTTAAAGCAAGTGTTTATTCCTAGAATTAGATTGTTGGGGTTTCTTCAGGAGATAGTTGATTCATACTCTTGATACCTACAGGTGGTGTGTTTCATTTCCAACATGTTTGTATCCTTTACAGAACATGTGACATTTTCTTTCCTGCAAGTGTGATATTTACTTTTATGCAAAAGCGTTCTTTCAATTCCTGCAACTGTGGATATTTGTAGAACCTTGCTAGAGCTTGAGAATTGTTTATAATTTGACCACAAACGTAATCATTGACACTATGACTACAAAACATAGAAAAAATAGTTGTTTCTGCATATACAATGCATGACGGTTTGCAAGTTCCATATGAGCCCCATATTGATAATTAAATGCAAAATATTTCTAACTATCTTCTTGAGAAATTAAGGAGGTAATTAAAATATCTGACACCAAGATAAATTTTAACAGATCAAGGCACTCAATTCACATCAAATATTTTCTAGAATATCATAGAAAAATACAATATCAAGCATCAGAAGTCTTCCCCTATCATCCACAATCCAATGGGCAAGTGGAGTCCACAAACAAAGTTCTTGAAGCCATCTTGACTAAAATTGTTTAGCTACACCACCAAGATTGGGAAAATAGGATTCCATAGGCACTATGGGCATACTAGACTATAAGGAGTGTTGATTTTCCAGTGAATTGTGTTATCACTATAATAATTTCTCGAAATCCTAGTCTCAGGATTTGGCAGGTCACTAAATCGATATAGAAGCGCGATAGATCAGTAGGCGGGGTCACATCTGTCAGGAAAGTCTAAATTTAGCGGAGATCTGAGGGCGATAGGATATAACAGGTCATGGATCGTGGGCACCGCCGATCAGTGGTCATGGAAATAATTGGGCCCAGAAGTAGTGCGGAGTTTAAACTCTTGATGGTGGACCAATAATAAAACCACGGCTTCGTGTCGAAGCTATGTGGCACCTCCAGACACATATCGAGGGGAAAAGTGGGTAAGCTCAAAACCGCTCGACCACGCCCTGATGTCACATGTTATAATACCATTGAATGTGTCAAATCCAAGGGTCTCATCAAGAAAGGGACGACTGGTCAAATCACCTCACACCACTTGTTCGAATACTTTTCGTCTGTAAGATGCCAGGTGAGCGCCACTAGATAATTGATTCGAAGGCTCGTCATTTGGAATAGATTGGCCTAACATGACAAACCGTTGTACCTGTAAGTACTTTTGTCAGTAGTTCATGATTAGAGCTCAATGACTATTGTCATTCAAAACATGGGTTACATTACTCTGTTTTGGGCAATTAACGTTCTATTTCAGAACGGGGTGATGACATGGTCGAATCATTCAACTAAGGAAGATAAGTTTATGTTTTCTGCAAAACTAGAGAAAATGGATAAGAGAGACCAAGTGGCCTCCAGTAAACTAGGATTTTCAACTAATATGACAAATTCATCATTGAAGAAGAAAGAGAAGTTGGTTGTACGAATATTGGCAACGAAATTTCATACAAAGTCTGCAGAAGAGCCAAGAGAATATAAAGAGGTCATATTAAATTCCATCATGAAGGATTTAATCATCAATGGATACACAGACGAGCACCACATGCAAGATATCAAGAGGAAGAAGATCAAGTGATAGAAGACAAAGGTTGAAGCTGAGATGGTTGAAAGAGTTGGAGAAAACTAGCCTGCTTGGCTTGACACTTTAAAAGAAGAAATTGCTAATCTGAAATAGTTTTCAAGCTAAATTAAGTATGTTTTAGAGAATTTTGTAATGATATAGACATGTGGCGTTCAAAGAGAAAATCTTGAATATGTTAGTTTTGTTATAATTCTCCCTATAAAATAGGAGTACAGTTGTTGTACGTTACTCCTTTTCGTAACTGATGTATATTTTTGGAACTATGGGGAAGTTGATTCATTTTGAATCCCAGAAGTAAATTTATCTATATATATATTATTCCAAATATAAATGAAGAGAGGACTAACCGGAGAGGGACCTGCCCTCGTAGCAGAAGGACATTGTAATTTCCCGGAGCTAAATTGAATATATAATGCATAAGCGTTCCAGACTTTCTATGCAAAGATTCTAATGGTGGCGATATGAGTTTTGTCTCCTTTCATTGTATGTATTTCCTGTGTTATTTTATTCCATTTACATTTTATTCTGTTTAAATTGGAGAGTCAAAGGTCCCAAATTCATCTTATGATGTTCTCAACTTAAGCAATTTAAACTATGTGATTCTCTTCCTAGCTAATTCATAATTCATTTCAATAATGCTCTGATGCAGTTACTTGTTTTCGTTTTCCTCTTTCACCCTACAAATTTCAATTTACGACTCAGATTAATTGCCTCATTTAGCCTTTCTCCTCTAGAGAGTTCTAATGACCTGCCATTTTTTTATTCACTTTCGACTCCATAGCCCTAAGTGTCCCTCCCCTTCCTTGCCAACAACTTTATAACAAACCCCAAAAACAAACCAAATCTAGCCATCGGTTTCCAAAGAAATATCAAGTGACATGAGAGAGCCCTCTCTTAGTTGATCAGGCTAGTGCCCATATCCAAAGTAGGTTGAAACCGTTACCTTTGTCGTTTTTCTTTTAGCTAGACAAAATTTATAGAGTGCTAACATTTTGGCGCCATTTTCGAGGATGAATTTGGAAAATTTTCCCTGGGAAAGAACGAAATGATTGAGTTCTAAGGTTTGAGAACAATAGACACTTAGGCACATATTGGTTGTATTCCTTCTCTGGCAACTCCACACATCAAAAAACCAGTTTGAAGGTGATTTCACTGGTAGAAGAATCCAGAAATATAAATTTTCACTGGCGACTCCATTCTCAATGCAGTATCCATCTTCCAAAACATCATATGCAACTCCACTATCCGAAGATGACATCCCTTGACAGAGGTATGAAAGGATACCATTAAGAAAAACAAGTACCTGAAGTTGTGTTTTTTTCAAGACATAATATTTTTTGTTATGAATTACCTTTTGTCTTTTCCTGAACATGCTAGACAAAATTTTATTTATCTACTTCATTTCAATGGTGATCATGATAATCCTGAAATTGTATTTCCTCCTATTAGTATTATATAGATATCCCCTTAGATTAGTACTGACTCTGATAAAAAACTCCCGTCTAAGCTATGTGAAGACCATAACCAAGTTTATGAGCCTCATGGAACCAAGGTCGATACTTCACCTCCTATACTTGACCCAAAGCCCTTCAAAAGCCAACAAAGATACAGACCCTTAAAGTTACCCCAGATACTTCATGATTTTCCTCCAAATCACTACGAGTACTTACTTGTGTTTGATGGAGAACTTGGTGCCATCACAGCTAAAAAACACCTCCAAGGGTTTGAACATTTTATAGACTTATTTGAGATTGACCATGAAGATGTTTCTATGAGGGATTTCTCTCAATACTTGAGAGGATATACCAAAGAATGGTTTAAAAATTTGAAGCCAGAGACAATTAGCTCATGGGAAGAATTGAAGAGTGTTTTTTCGAAATTTTGGGGTAAGAAGAAATCTCTAGACCTGCAACTTACAAAATTTTATGCCTTGAAAGAACAAAGCAATGAGACTATTTCCACTTTTAGTAGAAGGTTTTCCAGTATGTATTATGATCTGCCCAAAGAAATTCAACCTATTGAAGTTGTTGCCATGCTCCATTATACAACAACTCTTCATCTAGATTTGTCTTTCCTCCTGATGGAAAGAATACCTAAGTCTTTACAACACATGTTTAATGATGCTTAGGAGATTCAACACAATATCCAAGCATGTAAATGGATTAGAAATGAGGAGTTGAATGCTAAAAAACATGATAGTAGATATGAACAAAAAACAGTTGATTGGAATATTGACCAGAGGGTTGTAAGTCCTCTTGAAGTTCTTAATGCCAATGATTTTGCAAAAGGTCACATTCCACTTATTGAAAGAGGAGGTGATTATGTAATTTTTTATCCACCCCATGACAAGCAAGGAGCTAACTGTTTCATATATTCATTTGAATATAGTCAAGAAGATGAATTAGCAAATCAGTTTGTTGAAGAACAAGTTGAGGTCCCAAGATTTTTCTTGCTAGAAAATATTGCAGATGTTGCTGATTTGCCTACATATGATGAATATGATGATGATTATGAAGATGACTTCCCAAAATAGTCAACTGTATTTCCTCTATCAGAAAATGTTATTTTTCAGCAGTATAATGAGATCATTCGACTTACATATCACAGTCACAAAGAAGAAAGTACTGAATTAGTTGAAAATAATTTTTTACCTTTATGTTTTTCTTCATTTAAATTTTTGAAAGAAAAATATGAGATCATCATCAAAGCAGTGGAACATGTGTTGATGCCAAATCACACTGATTGACTAGAACAAACTGACAAGAAATTGCATCCATTGGTAGGAAATGAACCTAAAAATGAATCTCAACAATCCAAAGAAATTGAAAATTTTGCATATGACAATAGTGAAGAAAATGAAGAAGGTTTGGAATAAGACAAAGCAACCTTGCCACTATGCTTTTCTTCTTTCAAAATACTGAAGAAAAATGTTTCTAATAAAAAATCCTCCAGGTATGATGTTGATTGTCCAAAATACAATGGACTTACAAATGAAAACCATCTTCCATTATTTTTTTCTTCCTTTGAATTGTTGAAAGAAAATCATGAGATAATAGAGAAAGCATGAATGTTTGAGTGCAATGGCATTGCTTTACATGGAAAATTTGTTGTCAGTGAAGAAGATCAACAACCTTCACATGCAGTAAATAATCATATGGCTTATTACATGGAAGGTTATTTTAGTTCAGATTTGCAGCCTGAACTCATCTACCAGCTTGAAAATGAAGATGAAACTAATCAAGAAATTGCTATTATGTTCATTGCCCTTCTCCTGAGCTTAATGCAGATATACAACAAGATTTCCACCAAGACAAAGGATTTCAAAGTGTTCTCTCTTCCTTTATGAATGATGTGATTTTTCAATTTATAAATGGCCTAGACAGAGATGAGGATTCTGAAACTGCACATATGGAAACTTCAAGCAGTGAACAAACAAACGATCTAGAGTTTCACAAAAGAAACAAAACAATATATGCTACTTTTCAATGAGAAATACAGAAAGATAATAAAGAGGCAATTTTTTTATTTGATCCACTTGAAAATCATGGTTTTGAGAAAGCATCCATGAGAACTCTGGGATGTGAAATGGTTCATGCTGTTAGCTTTCCACAATTGCAAGGAGATTATCAACTGGAACTCATTCCCATTCATTCATTTGAAAGTCAAAATGACAGTCTTCAAGAAAATTTCCAAAAGGTTAATGAAACCAAATCAGAACTGTTTGATGAACAAGAAGATAGTATTGATACACAGAATCTGGCTGTCATACATGAAGATGTTCAAGGATGTATACGTGTTTTTGTTGACATGCATGAAAGAGTATACAAACCTATTGCTACCATTTGATTTTAAAATGTTATCAAAATGGAAGAAATAAATAAATAACAACAAACACTTACGAAAGGGTTTGATCTTTCTATTTATGTTCATCAAGAAGAAATGATCTTTCATGATTTTTATGACCCTGTAGCATGTTATATGGAAAATTCTAACAATCAGGATTTAAGTATTAAGATGGATTGCAAAATCAAAGGTGAAGATAATGACTGATCAACGTCAGTATTAGATATGGATTTCTTTACACCAGAGGTGTTTCTTCAACCAACATTGTTTTCTGATTCAAGAGATTGTTACTTCCAGCCGTCACAGTAGATCCATCAGCCTCTTGATGGAAATCGACAAGGTGTATCACATGAAAACCAGAATGCAGTGGGAGAAGTGAGATATAGTTTGAGCCTTATGCATGCGTTGGAAGATCCATTTGCAATTTTGCTAGAAACATTAAGCAGTCCCAATATTGTTGAATTCCTAGAAATCAAATTCATATACGACTTCCCAAAGGAGTTGTTGGTGAGCATATTTTGGAACAATTATGTGCAAAGAAACCTAACAGTAGATGAAGTGTTGGCATGGCTGAATTGACATTTTCATTTCACTTGATTGGAATTTCATTTCAGTAGTTTAGGTTAGGTAGGTACAAATAAGCTTGGTGATCAAGCATTTTCAAGTTTAGAATTCAAAATAAAGTATTCAGTTAGATTTTAGCAGTATATCCAGCA
Source organism: Picea mariana (assembly GCA_032191745.1). Lineage (NCBI taxonomy): Eukaryota > Viridiplantae > Streptophyta > Pinopsida > Pinales > Pinaceae > Picea > Picea mariana. The sequence continues at coordinate 36,994 of JASDQU010504572.1, read as the reverse complement.
TTCAATATCCAGGTCATGCATCTGTAGTGGGAGTATCCCAATGGATGATGCATCAGGTCTACGTGTTCTTTACTACCTTGCAGGGAGGGTAACATCCCCAGTTAGAGCCTATGTTATCACTATAATAATTTCTCAAAATCCCAGTCTCGGGATTTAGTAGGTTGCTAAATCAATATAGAAGCATGATAGATTAGTAGGCAGGGTCACATATGGCGGGAGAGGCTAAATTTAGTGGATATCTGAGGGCAATAGGATCTAATAGTTCGTGGATCGTGGGTGCCTCTGATCAATGGTCATGGAAAGAATTGGGACCAGAAATAACACAGAGTTTAAAATCTTGATGGGAGACCGATAATAAAACTAGGGTTTTGCATCGAAGCTACATGGTGCCTCCAGACACATATCGGGGGGGAAAGTGGGTAAGCTCAAAACTGCTTGACTACGCCCCGATGTCACATTTTCTAATACCATTGAATGTGTCAAATCCAAGGGTCACATGAAGAAAGGGATGGTCAGTCAAATCACCTCATGCCACTTGTTCGAATACTTTTCGTCTGTATGGTGCTAGGTGAGCACTGCGAGATAACTGATTCGAAGGCTCATCATTCAGAATAGATTGTCCGAGCATGAAAAACTATTGTACCTATAAGTACTTTTTTCAATAGTTCATGATTGGAAATCAATGAATATTTTCTTTCAAAACATGGGTTACATTACTCTATTTTGGGTGATTAACGTTCTATTTCAGAATGGGGTGATTACATGGTCGAATAATTCAACTAAGAAAGATAAGTTTATGTTTTCTATAAAACTAGGGGAAATGGATAAGACAGAACAAGTGGCCTCCAGTAAACAAATATTTTCAACTAATATGAAAAATTCATCATTGAAGAAGAAAGAGAAGTTGGTTGTATGAATATTGGCAACGAAATTTCATACAAAGTCTACAGAAGAGCTAGGAGAAGATAAAGAGGTCAGATTAAATCCCATCATGAAGGATTTAATCATCAACAGATACACATACAAGCACCACACAAAAGCTATCAAGAGGAAGTGGAGAAAGTGACAGAAGATAGAGGTTGAAGCTGAGATGGTTGAAAGCGTTGGAGAAAACCAACCTACTTGGCTTGACACTTTAAAAGAAGAAATTGCTAATCTGAAGTAGTTTTCAAGCTAAATTACGTATGTTTCAGAGAATTTTGTAATGATATAGACATGTGGCGTTCAAAGAGAAAATCTTGAATATGTCAGTTTTTTTATATTTCTCCCTATAAAATAGGAGTACAGTTTTTGTACGTTACTCCTTTTTGTAATTGATGTCTATTTTTGGAACTGTGGGGAAGTTGATTCGTTTTGAATTTCGGATGTAAATTTATCTATATATATTATTCCAAAGATAAATGAAGAGAGGACTGACCAGAGAGGGACCTGCCCTCATAGCAAGAGATTATTGTAATTTTCTGGAGCTAAATTGAATATATAATGCATAAGCGTTCCAAACTTTCTATGAAAAGATTCTAATGGTGGTGATATGAGTTTTGTCTCTTTTCATTGTATGTATTTCTTGTGTTCTTTTATTCCATTTACATTTTCTTCTGTTTAAATTAGAGAGTCAAAGGTTTGGAATTCATCTTATGATGCTCTCGACTTAAGAAATTTAAACTATGTGATTCTCTTCCTAGCTAATTCAGAATTCATTTTAATAATCTCTGATGTAGTTACATGTTTTCCTTTTCCTCTTTCACCCTGCAAATTTCAATTTACGACTTAGATTCATTACCTCATTTATCCTTTCTCCTCTGGAGAGTTCTAATGAGCCACCATTGTTTTATTCACTTTCGACTCCATATCCATAAGTATCCCTCCCCTTCCTTTCCAACAACTTTATAAAAAAAACCCAAAACAAACCAAATCTAGCCATCGATTGCCAAAAAAATATCAAGTGACACAAGAGAGCCCTCTCTGAGTTGAGAAGGCTAGTGCCCAGCTCTAAAGTAGGTTGAAACAATTACCTCTGTTGTTTTTATTTTAGCCAAAAAAAAATTAGAGAGTGCTAACAGATTCAACCCTTGGTATGCCTGTTGGAATATTCAATGATACTGAGAGGGGGGTGAATTAATATTATGCACTTTTTACCAGTTTTAACCATAACATGTAAACATAAATTTAACAATTGTTTATCACTTATGAAGATATCATGAACTATGCAAAAACATAACCACAGATACACGGTACACACAAATTTTACATGGAAACCCAAATGGGAGAAAACCACATAATTATTAGAATATTGCATTCATAGGAAGCGCCACTTCCAAAATTCTCCAACACCAACTAGAGGGAGGATACAACCCCCTATTTATAGGCTCCAAACTAAATGAATCTACAACTCCCTACATTTTCCATCTCCAACTGGAAGGAGGCACCAAGCCCTTGATTTACAGGCTCCATCCTGAAGGAAGCTACAACCCTCTATATTCTCCAACACCAACTAGAAGGGGGCTACGACCCCCTTTTCACACCCCTTCCTTCCTCCTTGAAATGTAAATGGAGACTCAACCTCTCACTTCCTCTGTCACTTTCACTAATATTGATATCTCATCATCAACAAAACCAAATCCACTCACATAAATCATATTCCAACATCACCAATAATATCTCTCAAATATATCCCCAACATCACCAACATGTGCCTCAAATAATATGCCCAAGATGTGCCTCAAGCAAGTGCCATAACATCCATGATAAACCATAAACCATGTACTAGAAATATACCTCAAATCATATGCCCAAAATATCCAAGATACACATCAAACCATGTGCCAAAAACATGCCTTAAGCATATACCATAACCACCAAGATAAAACACATAGAAATATGGTGCATATGATAATAGAAAAAAAAACCATTCCTCGGCTTCAACATCAACAAGATAGCATCTTCATAAAACTTTACTTCAACCTTGATGGAAAATGTTGGGCAACTAGAAGTGCCTCGCATGACGCTACCAAGAAAACCTATGGGGGCATCGCGAGACACCTTGCACTTGAACTGCGGGGGTCTGCTCTATTAGGGTTTTTCAGAAACCCTTCTCCCACCTACATCTTTGATACTTCTCCTTCGTACTCCTTTTCTACCTCAGATTCACTAAGAGATCACATACTTTCTTGGTTGCTTGATCAAGATGAGAGGCTCTTGATGAGTATTTATAGTTTTTCAAGTAACTCCTTTACTTGATTTTAGGGCCGATCTATAACTTCTTTTTTTCAACAACTCTTCTTATTTAATTACTTTTGGGGGTGATGTGTAACTTCTTGTCCTTAGATCTAGGGATTCTTGACCATACTTCGTGGTTTCATTTTTAAGAGGGAATAACTTCTCAACCGTGAGGAACCTCGTGACGTACCACCTACCATTGGAAATAGTATGATGAGGACTATACATTTATGAGGGTTTTGCATGTATTTGCAATGTCCTTCATCCTATGTTTCCTCAAACAAATTCAGGATTCATGACCATACCTCCGAGGATTCTTGTATACTTCTTCAAAGCATCTTCCCATGAGGGCCATGCTTAAAGCTATTCCATAAGGGGACCACTTTAGAGACTTCTTTAGATACACCTATTTCTTCTAGAGGCTTCTACACTTCTTCTAGAGTTGACATCAATGAAAATCAATTTTACAACAATATCCCCCTTTGGCATTGATGTAAACACTCATGCTCCCCTTGTGACCAATGCTACCCCTATATTCATGTGCTCCCCCTGGCTTCATGCTTTTTTTTATTTATCTCCCCTTCAACATCAATGGAAAAGGGTAACTCCCCCTAACGATTTCTCTCCCCCTGTCTTATTTACAAAAATTTTTGTAGATCATGGTGGGGTAGAAACTACTCCAAGTTTCCATCGAAGATACTCAAATGTGTCTCTCAGGAGAGGTTTGGTGAAGATATCTACAATATTTTCTTTTGTCTCAATATACTCCAACTTGTTATTCTTTTCTATAACTTGTTCCTACAGAAAGTGAAACTTAATCGAAATATGTTTGGTCTTGGAATGCATCATTGGATTCTTGGAGATACTTATAACATTGGTATTGTCACAAAATATTGAGATGGTCTCATCATATTTTACTTGTATGTCTTGCAGGGTTTGCTTCATCCAAAGGACCTAAGTACAACATGTTGTTGCTGCAATATATTATGATTCTGTTTGTAGACAATGATATTGAGGATTTACACTTACTAGCCAGGACACCAAACAGTCACCCAAGTAGAAGGCCACACCACTAATAATTCTTCTATCATCAATGCTTTATGCCCAATTTGCATCTATGTAGGCAACCATAGTCAACTCATTCCCTTTTAGATACCACAATCCAAACTCCGGTGTTCCTTTGATATATCTGAAGATCCTCTTTACTGCCAGAACATGAGTTTCCTTTGGTGTTGTTTGAAATCTTGCAACCTATCCAATTGCTTGCATTACATATGGTATTGAGGTTGTCACATAGAGTAGGTTGTGAATCATCAATCTATAGAGTCTTTGATCTACTTCTTTAGATTCATCATCTTTTCTCAAATTGCAACCAGTTACCATGGGAGTACTTATAGGTTTGCAATCTTCCATTCCAAACTTCTTCAACATTTCTTTGATGTACTTGGTTTGGGAAATGAAAATACCTTCATCTAGCTAAGATATATGAAGTCCCAAAAATAAATTCAACTCACCAATTAGGGACATTTAAAAATCATTCTGCATGTCTTTGGAAAACTTCTTACTCATCCCATCATCGTCACTTCCAAAGATGATGTCATCCACATATACTTCAATGATGAGTATGTTGTCCCGATCCACTTTTATGTAGAGATTTATATTTGCATTACCCTTTCTGAATCCTTGTTGTTGTAAGTACTTGTCCAATCTTGAATACCAAGCTCTAGGGGCTTTCTTGAGCCCATATAGATATTTCTTCAATCTACAAACATAATCTTCTCTTTCGGACAGTAGAAACCCTTCTGGTTGTTCGATGTAGACTTATTATTCTAATTATCCATTTAGAAATTTTGATTTTACATCCATTTGATATACTTTGATCCTTTTGGAACATTCATAGGCCAAGATCATTCTGATTTCTTCCATTCAGGCAACATGAACAAAAGTTTATTAAAAATATACTCCTTCAACTTTATCATATACTTTGCATACTAGCCTTGCCTTTTTTATGGTTACCTGTCCATCTTCAATTAGTTTGTTTCTAAACATCCATTTTGTACCAATCACATGTTTTTCCTTAGGTATTCGAACCATTTCCCATGTCTCATTCTTCTCTATTTGATTCAATTCTTCTTCCATGGCCTTGATCCAATGTTCATCATTGTTGGCTTCCTCAAAGATGTTGGGTTCAACTGTGGATAGGAGTGCTAGATGTCTATGTTATGGTGTACGTAGCCATTTGCTTCCTCTGGTTTCTATTCTTGTTTTTTCATCTCCAATAATTTGTTCTAGTGGATGATTCTTCTAAACCTGATGGTTAGGTGTCCTGGAAGGTATCTAAAAATCCTGCTAGTCATTTTCTTCTTGTTCTGCTTCAGTCTTCTTCTTTTCTTGTTGTTTTTGTTGTTCTTCTTCTTCTACCTCTTCTTCTTCTAGTTCTTCTTAAATACTTTTTTTTACTTGTTGGGTTGCCAAAATGCCATTGTTTTACCAACCTTTTACTTCACTTTTCACCATATTCTGCTTTCCCGCGGCCTTAAATTAAGACCATTTTCATGATTACATATGAGTTTAGACCTATTATTTTCCAAAGCATTCATTTTAGTATTTTGAGTGAGTTTATGATTAAATATTCGAAAAATAACATTTTTTCACTTATATATCAAAGTGGGATGAGTTCTATGATGTTTACAGGTGCATTTTAATACTCCAACCAAGTCATATGATGGAATATAATAATGCCTCTTTTCACATCAATTTCCATTCTCCAGTTTTAGATGTAAAATGATTTAGTATAGTGTATGATGTTATGGAATATTTTTTACTTTTATCTTAGGAGAATTGAGCTCACTCCAAATGGATCAAGGAAACATTTTATTTCATTGTAAACAATTGTGAATATTGGTATGTATATATGTTTGTTTTTGCTGTAAATATTTCAATAGATTTATAT
>JASDQU010504572.1:0-15793 GCA_032191745.1 Picea mariana | reverse complement strand
CTGCGATAACTACAGAGATGGAAGAAGAACATGTGGTGGAAGAATTGCTTCCCTACCGTAAACGAGGAAAAAGGGGGAATTACCAACAACAATTTTAGGAGTTACCCTATCAGCCCAGATTGCATTGAAAAGTGTAGTATGTCAGTTTTTGTGATTTTTGGAGACCGTTCTCTTGATGATCTTGATCAGGTTTTTATTGGTTGATTCCACCAAACCATTTCCCTGGGGGTAATAGCTAAGAGAATACTTTAGTTTATTCCTTTTTCTAAAGAGAAAGCACTCATTTTGAGAGACGAAAAGTATGAAGCATTATTGAACACTAGGCATTCAGGAATACCAAAATGAGTGATAATATTTGAATTCAGGAAAGATATTACTTGGTTGGTGTTTATCACTTTTAATGGTGCAGCCTCAGACCATTTGGTGAAACAATCTATTTTTGTAATGATGTATTTATGCAGCTGCGAGGATGTGGGGTTAATTGGGCCTATAATATCAAGGCCCCATTGTTGAAAATGGAAGTCTACTGAGATAGGTTGCAGCGGGAATGATGACTTCTGTACTTGTCCAAAAGCCTTTTGACAGATTACACACTTGCAGCATAATGCATGGGCATCTTTGAAAAGAGTAGGCCAATAATACCCTGCCCTTAATACTTTGTGGGCAATGGTGTCTCCACCGAAATGCCCACCAGCTTCCCCTGCATGTAATTCTAATAAGACTTTATCTGCTTCATCTTTTTCCAGACAACGCATAAGTATTCCATCGAAATTTTGGTGAAACAATATACCATTTGCCAGCTGGAAAGAAGCAGATTTTAATCTCAGCACTCTCCTCTTTTTTGGATCAAGGTGACGGGGAGCTGATCCATGTATTAGATAAAACTTGATGTCATCATACCAAGGACTAGTAAGATTTTGTGCACAACAGATTTGATTTTGATTGTGCTGATCTTGAATTAACATATTAGTTTTATTTTGCTGTCCTATAGCTGAATGAACAACTAATTTACATAAACCTTGGCCTCTAACAATTTTTGCTAGAGTGATTTCGAGGTCATATTCTTGTAAGGATGTGACCCGATTTACCCTTTTTTCACCCAGTTCTTTCTGTACTAACAAATTTCTTACCGCGGGGTAAGGGACAATGACTTTCGTCCTAGATTTCAGTAAATAAGATCGAAAATGTTTCACTTCTTTAAAAACAGTGTAATCATGTTGATCTACTATTGGGTAATTAAGCTATACTCCTTTAAAGGCTGATCTCATAAAGGCAATAGGAACTTCGTTGTTTTTAACATTCTTTTGGGTTAGCACAGTGGCATAAGACCGATCAGAGGCAAACGTGTAGAGAGTGAAATCTCGCCAAAATTCAGGGCTCATTAGGGATGGAGCCTCCACTGTAGCCCTTTTTATTGAATCGAAAGCTTGGCTTTCTAGAGATCCCCAATGGTACTGCACATCCTTTTTTATTAAGTTTTGTAATGGCCTGACCATTTCTGAGAAACTCGAGACAAACCTTCTAAAAATATTTATCTGACCTAAGAAAGATTGCATAGACTTTTTAGAAGAAGAGGGGGGGGGGAGTTTTGAAACGAATTGAGTCCTTTCAGGGTCAATGATCATCCCTTCATTAGATACAATGAAACCGAGCAACTTACCTTGTTTCACTGCAAAGACAAATTTTTTGGGGTTTAAAGAGATGTCGTACTTACGACATCGTTGTAGAATAGATCTTAGATGAGCTAAATGATTTCCTTTATTCTTTGAGAAGACAGTGACATCATCTAGATAGACTACTACAGATTGATTGATTAGACCACAGAAAGTGATATCCATCGCTCTCTGAAAGGTGGCACTGGAATTTATAAGCCCAAAGGGCATCTTTCTATAAGCATAGGTACCCCATGGAGTACGGAAAGTGGTTTTTAGCTGGTCTGGGGGAGACATAAGGACTTGGTTATACCCTGAAATACCATCCAGCAGTGATAATCTTTCAGAACCGAATACTTGTTAGAGAATCTGTTCCATGGGAGGAACAGGGTAGTTGTCTTTATCAGATGCTCGGTTTAAATTTCGAAAATCGACACATAGTCAGATTTCACCACTTTTCTTCCTTATATTGAAAAGATTAGAGACCCACTGTGTATGTCTTACCGGGAAAATTATTTTAGCATTCAAAAGTTTGTTTAGTTCTTTCTTGATCGTTGGTTCAAGTTTTGGGTGCATCTTTCTTAACTTCTGTTGAAAAGGTTGGGTCTGGGGTTTCATGGAAATAATGTGTTGTATGATGTTAGGATCAAAGGTTTTTAGATCGTCATATGTCCAAGCAAACACATCCTTAAATTCCTTAAACAACTTAATAAATGTTGACTTTTCTTGATCAGAACATCCCATCCCCAAATTGATGCATTGTAGATTATCTTTAGTTCATAAATTTACCTTTTCATGGGTCAAGGAAGAACTATTTGTTTTACAATTCACTGATTTTCTGAATTTATCGTGCAAATCATAAAACCTTTCTAATCTTACCACAAATTTTGGGATAGAATTTACCAGATTTGATGTTGATTCCGGGGATCTTGGGTCTGATATTATCGTAAAATTGTGGAGGTATTTGTCATGGGTACCTTCATCGATAACTGGGCCTTGGAAAGTATCTTCCATGTGCAGAAAAATGATGATTTGTTGATCGTCATAGAAAACTCTCCAATTAGTGATGTTGTCCGGGACGGATGGTCTGAACAACAACTCGATGGAAAATGAATTTGGAGAAAGGCCTTCTGCAGGAAAAAGTTTAGAGGTGACATTAGCTAACAAATCAGCCTCAGAATTATTCAATCTTAGAATAGAATTAATGTTAAACGCAGAAAATTTGTTCATTAAATTCCATACCTTAGTTTGATAGCTTTCCAGGTCTGGAGATAAGCAATGAGTAGAATTTCTTACCTATCTAACCACAATTTCTGAATCACCAAAGACTGTTAAATTATGAATTCTCAAATCTAGTGCCTTTCTGAGACCTTGCAGGAGTTCCTCGTATTCGGTTGTATTGTTTGTGCATTCAAATTCTAACCGGCAAGCAATCAAAGTTTTGTTACCTACTGGATCAATGAGCACACATCTTGCACCGACTCCTTCCTTAGATTTAGATCCATCGAAGTAAAGAGACCAGATATGATTTTCATTAGGTGTATGTGACACCTTAGAGAGGGATGTTGACTGTGTGCACGTCATGAGTTCAGACTGTTTTTCTAGGTTAGTAATGGTAGAAGTTTCAACTATGAAATTGCTGAAAAAAGTGTTCATCCCCTGCATTTCAGATGAATTGGCGGAAGCCCCGAATGGTTCATTAGGATCATTTAAATTAGTTACCATAAGCTTAATATAACACTCACGATTGATCTTGATTCTGTTAGGCTTTCCATTCTCTGGCAGCCACAAGTGAGACCAATCTATCACAAAGTAACCATGTAGTTGTTCAAACCAATCCCTACTTAAAAATAAGCCATATACTTCAGCGATATCAACAACAATAATATCAATAATCTGGTGGACTTTAGGATTAGATGATAATCTGATAAGTACATTTTTTAATTCACCTATTACTTTAACACTGGTCCGATCAAGTTGAATAATTTTCAAACTAGAAGGTTGAACTTCAGCATTGATTTTTTGGTAGATAGACCAAGGCATTACGTTTGACGATGCACCAGAATCTACCATACAATTATGTACATTCCTATTGAAAATTTCAAAAGTTAACAAAAAGGGTGGGACATTTATGCGAGTATTAACAACAGAAGTTTGTTGGTTTTTAGTCGCAGCCCCTAGAACTATTTTATCTACATTTGTTACGCTTTTTACAACAAGGTCTTTTTTATCAGAGGATTGTAGTGTCGGTTTAACAGAGACATTTTGAGGTGTTTTAGGGCTGTTTTCTACAAATTTGTTGTTGTTCAGATTGTTATTTTTGTTGTTTTCTGCAATATTCTGGAGCATCTTTTGCAGAAGAAAAGGAAATTTCAATAATTCATAAATATAAATATTAGCTCTAAGTTTTTTGAGGTCCTCAATCAAATCATACTCTACACTTGGAGTTACTAAATTATATTTAGTTTCAATTTGTTTAGACTATTTTTGAGGTGCATTAGTTCCAATTTCATAAGAGGATTTATTCGTTGTTTTACTTCAGGTATTGTAAGGATGCATTGTTTCAAAATTGGCTTGAAATATACTATCCGAGAAATGTCCAAAGATGTTGGGAGTGGGTTCATCCTCTTCCACTATCTCTTGTTCAACCACGTCTTCAGGAATCTCGGGAGGAACCAAATTATCATGTGCTCCCAAAATCGTCTGGATAGCATATTGTAGGCTTTCTAGATTTAGACCTTTAGAATTTGAGTTAGGTTGGTTTGTGGGAAAAGGCTTTCTAAAATGGGGTTTGTAAGACCCTTTGCTTGAAGAAGCTTCTTCATCTGATTTTCTTAAATCTATAACCTAATTTGACAACTTCTGAACGACCTTGTGTAAAATTTCAATATCAGAACCGTCTAATTGAGTTTTGGTTTGGGGAGGTCTAGGAAGAATTTCGATTTTCTTCTTAGAATATGAGGTAGTCTCTGCCTCGTTACAGATATTATTCTTTAGGATGATAATATCTTTCTCAATTTGACTCACCTCCTCGAAGGCTTTTAATAATGTCTCTTTCTTAGACCTTTTTACCCAGATTGTTATGTTTTGGTGTAGGGCTTTCATGTATTATGCGACAATGAGATTTTTAGCAAGCATTGAATTAGTAGGGATTCAATTCTTTAATGTTAGAAACCTTTGATTAAAGTCTTTTATTTTTTCTTTGGGGTTCATCTTTAAACTAGAGAGTTCTGTAACTAAGACTTCGAGAGATTTTTCGTCTTCGAATTTCTCAAGGAAACAAGATTCGAATCTATCCCAAGATACTATGGTGTGGGGTTGTTGGGAAAAATACCAGGTAGAGGCATTGCCTTCAAATGTGTATGGAAAAAGTCTACATACTACGTCTTCATGTTCTACGCTTCGGAGTCTAATGGCTAGCATGAATTTTTTAATATGATCCTCAGTGATCTACTTAGAATTTGGATCGAATTTAGGGAGACATTTCTCTGAATGTTTAGGCAAAGGATGTTGGGGTCCAGGTATGGCCACTGCATCTTGATCGAGTCAAGGCCTGGCGGGATTATTCTAATTTTCCATAGGCGTGGGTGGTGTCGAAGGCTGAGATGAAGAACTGCATTCATCGGATGACTCTTCTCCTGAAGAAGAAGGAGATGAAGGGGGGTGGTGATGGTGGGATACCAAATCCTCCGGCTATGGGAGTGAGGATGTGATCTGGATCCGTAGGGTTTAGGGTAAGACCAGTGCCTTCAAGTTTCTCCCTAATATCATAGAAGTCTAGTGGTTGATTGAATGGACGAACTGGTTGTCTGATACAGGCCAAAGCACCGTGTGTTCTTAGAAGTGATTGACAAACAATTTCTTGTACATTGGTCCTCGGGGGGTTTGGTGTTACTGGTTCAACGTAATCTGTGGATTTTCGTTTGATGTGGTTGCTGTTTGAGAGGTAATATTGTCATGAGAATGACTTCTTGTTACTATAGGTGAGCGGGTGCATGGGGGAGGAGTCTTGCGACCTCCACGTGCCATCAATAATGTTCAGGCCCTCCTTCTAGTGCCATTTGTTGACGGATGAAAATGATCGCTCGTCAATTGGAAGAGTGAGTCCGGTCCGGGGTTGTCTAATTAACCCAAGCCGTTTGGATTGACTCACTCTGACGGGTTTAATGGCTCCGTTGGCCAATCTAAAATCCTAAAAGAAACAAATAAATAAATAGAAGAAACAAAATAACTCACTAATTACTAATTACTGATATATATATATATGTACATATATATACAACTTATTTAAATAATATTACACGATAGGTCAGTTTATCTAATTTGTGTACAAGATATACAAATTATGAGTTTTAATCTAAACTCACAAAAATCAAATGCAAAAATGGTTCTTTTGATGAAAGTAGATAAAGAAATAAAAAATCACTATTTCTTTTTGGTTTATTTTTAATCTATATGCATCTGTAAGTTCAAATATCAAACTACTATTGAAACAAAATATGTAGACAATGAAAACTAGACCACATGTAAGAATTTCTATAATAAACAAGCAAATAAAAGGAACAGACTAACCTATTAATGACTTGAAGAGTATGCATCCAACGTCTGTATAATCATAAATCGTACATCAGTCCGTCCACGAGATAAATCTGCAGTGCACCTTCAAATTGTTTGGAATAAACACAAAACAATACATTGACTGGTGTATTTAATTGATAAAACGATAGGACGCAAAATAATAACTGTGATATATGAGACTGAAATTAATAACGCATAAAATAAATCTGACAGTTACAGCTTGCTTTTAATCACTCAACAAGATTAAGATAAACCTTATCATATGAATTGAATGATCATTCACTATTTTCATATAACTGAAGCATAAAATCGTGAACTGTAAGAGAGAAATTATCTTGATGACATAATAATCTGTGAAGACGAAAGCTATCAACAGTCATCAAATTATCAAGATAAACAAACTATAGAAAACAACAACATTTACAGATAGCTAAAGCAGAAATGTAAACATATGTTATGTCCAAATTCGAGTATAAACTGTTCACAACTAGCCCCAGTCCAAGATGTCCTGATTACAAAAATAATGGGTTTTTAAAGCCTTTAGAAAGGTAATTGTCTCCTCTTCTGAGATCAGATATTGATTACAACAATAAAACGGGGATATAACCACCCAGATCATGCTAAATCTTCTAAAGCTAAAAAAGTTTATTTTTGTTTATAAAAAAATGTATCATAGATATGGATAACAAGTCTGAAAGATGGCTCAGATCACTTGGTAACCATGAAATCTTGGATATCCTGAAAAGAAAAGAAAAAATAGAGAGATTTAGATATATATTTAACCACTAATTTGCAAATTTCGAATTAGAATAACTGGCTATAGAATCTACTGATTCTGTAGCTAGTTGTTTTAGTAAATGAAATCCAATTTATTGTAAGAAAAAATAAATCTAATTTTAATTAATAGCCCTATTTTAAGATAAAAAGAATCATACCTCTAACTGTAAAATCAAATCATATCAGATAATCTTGGAATTTACTATTGTTGTTGCAGCCTCAACATTTTTAAATATTACATTGCATGTAGTCTTCATATGTTTTTCTTTTCCTTGAATGGCAGACTCGAGCATATGGTTTTCATTTGTTAAGGCACTAATATGATCAATGAGAGCTTTAACTTGTGACTATAGGATAGGTATATCGGTGTAGTATCTATCAATCCAGAATTGGCCAACTTCACACTTCGACTGTGCGACGGCCCCTTGGGAATAATCACAATTGTGAACTGGGGCATTTCCAATATGGACTATAGATTTATTACCCAATTTAATACCAGGAAACCCTTTGATATGTTTCAGACAAGGTGGTAAATTATCCACGAAGTTGTAAGACTGATCGAGGATTGGTTGGGATGAAAGAGGGTCTTCCTCAATGAGAAATCTATCAATTTCAGAATCCGAACTCTCATGGATCTCGATGATGTTGATCGAGCTCGCATGAGGGTTCAACTTGTTTCGGAGCTTCCTCGAAATTAGCCTTTCGGCTCTCTTATTTTTAAAATTTAAATCAACATCGCTTTTAGACATCTTGCCTGTAGGTTTATTTGAATTTTTAACAGTCATTAAGATGTGATGTGTAGCTTGCCCATGGGGTTGCTCAGTAACCTTCAGGTCAGGTTCAGGCTTGCTATAGGTGGCCGCAACACAGGCTTGGGTAGGTGTGAGGGGTGCTGTAGGGTAGACTATGGTTTCTTCAACCACGAGTTTGTCGACCTCTTCCATATCAGGGTTAGCAAAACCGTTTCTGGTTAAAAATGAATCCCAATTGTCATTTTGCAACTTCAATTGATGTACAAGCATCATTTTAATTAAGTCGTGATGGAAAAGGCTCAAATCTAAGTGCTACTTTTTATATCTTTTGGCCATTTTGTAAAGGCTCCTCCATAAATAATAAGGCATATTTAAAGGAAACCCTATGAAGTGCATGAGCAGATGAAAGTGATACAGAAACAAAAAGCCAAAACAACCTTCACAAGTAACAAACTGTTTCAATACTGCAAGAAGACCACGCCATCGAGCTTTCAGTAAAGAGACTGACATACCTTTGTCACGTCCTTTGATCTTTCGAGATGTAAAAAAGAGACCCCACGAAACATCTTCTACCTTAGCATTTTTAAACCACTCCTGCCCGGTAGCAGGAAGTCATGTTGCTTGGCTTAAGAAGTCTTCTATGACTTAGAGTTGAATGTCCCCCACTTTATCTCTACATCCATCGAATGAGAGAGCAAATTCCTAAGCAGTCTATAGGTTGAAACCCTGGAATTTTTCAATGAAAACGAGCCAACCATTACCCTCACGGTCCTCCTTGGAATCATCACATAAAAGAAAATTCTGAGTGCCATTTGGTTCGACTCTAACAATAGAGGCCATGGTGAATCAACGAGCCATCAAGAAAACATAGCGCGTAGGGAGGGTTTGTAAGAAAAGACCAGAGCTATACCCCAAGCCGGAAAACCATCAACAATGAATGACATATGAGCAGAAAATTCATAACAAAAAGATAGGCATTAATTGAAATGCATGCAAGGGGTGTTGCAAAGCCCAAGACCAAGCTTTGAAATGATGGGATGACTGCAATCGTATTGCCACCTCTCATAAATTACAAGCCACGACCAGAGCATTAAAATGAAAATAAGTTCGCAACATAGTGGGTTCGATCCTAAGGTTTGGGAGAGTGAAACTCGTAAACCAAAGCCTAGTAATGAGGAAACATATGACAAAGAATCACACAAAAAACCATATCAATGCTCAAATCAAAAGGTCCTTTGTCAATATAATTAACAATCCCCAAGCACGCTTGGTATTCAAGGAATCAAAACAAAGAGAATAGTCTTCATAGCAAGGAACAAGGCTTCATTAATAAACTGTAGAGACATTTTGGCTTTGATAAATGTTTCAAATAGAATGGTAACACGGTCGTAAGTTTTAATGCTTCATTTTCATGCTTTCATTCATGAACGAAGCATGAAAAAAAAATAGGGAAAAGAAACAACTTACAATTGTCATTTCGAAAATTTCTCATGAAGAATAGAAAAATGGATGACCCTAGTTGGACAGCTACATAGATCATTTAATTGGTACAAAAAGTTAATAAATATGTTGGGCTGCCAACACCGACCTATTCTTCTTAGCTCTAAAATTCCTAAGCATTTCATCAATATCTATGTCTTTGTTCTCTAGGTACTCTTCAAAATCTGATTGTGATTGCATCCTCTCACGTAGAGAACACCTAGTCATGGGGTAGTCACGGGGTAATGGAGGTCGTTGTGATGAGGCATCACCTACAAAAACAAAAAATATAAAATTTAGATGGCCAATTTTTAAATATCATTGAACTAGTTCAGTAATATTAAAAAAAACACCTGCATTGTCATTATTTACCTAGTGCATTGGTCGGCATTGTTGGAATGGTTTCCCCCACATGCTCTTCTTCAAATGTACGACCCTCGAGTACAACATTCTCTGCCATTGAGACCACAAACTTTATAAGGACAATCATAAATGTATAAGTAAAAAAAAAAAAATAGAAGTACAAAATGTATAACTGTGAAATTATTAAGTATATGATTAAAAGACAACCATATTACCGTCATGTGCCTCGGTCATAGCACCATCGTGGGGATGTACCCCAGTGGAATGGGACCGCATGGGAGAAACATATTCTAGTTGCAAATCGCTATCAATGCACTGCTCTCCAATACTAGTGGGTTGGCTAACAATGTTGCTCCCCTGGTTAAAACAAAGTTGTAACACATTAAATTTATAGATGATATCAAACATCACTGTATTATATTAATAATAAAGGTTAATGTGGATTGAATTTTATTTACCTTATCCTACAAAGTGGTTCTTGTTAACTGCCCCAATCTTTTTTGGTGTTCAACTACAACTTTATAGCTGCACTTGTAACCAAGCTGGAGGTCTTCCTCCATGGTTTTAGTACCAAAATCATCACCCTGCATTGCATAAGAGTATGTATTTTTAATTTTATTGGATGCAATTACATAAATGTTTGAAGGAGATACAAATAATATATTTGGGTACTTACAATTCGTGACTGCAACTTCAAGTAGCCTCCCTGGCCTAGCCTGTGCTGGCCACATTTGGAAAGCCTTGCTTTTGTTTTCTTTGAAGTGTCAGTCAATATATCATCAAAATTTTCAACTATGTTAATATATACCACACTTTATTTAGATCTAAACAAAATTGATGATATTGAATTGAAATTGTAATTTACCTTCTAGGACCAGAGGATGTTTTTCCTTTATCTGACAATTTCTTCTCATTTGCATCCTCAATGATGGCTTTTGACTCTCTCTCTGGAATCATCAGAGGACGCTCGTACCTATCATTTTGTTTCAAGTGATTCCTATACATTTCTCGCGTATATTTTAAATATTGGCCAACTGCGGCGATGGCCAATATCTTATTAAATGTGTCTACACAAAAATGGCTTTCAAGATAATCCATCAATTCTTTTTTGAGGTTGGAATTCTTGGAATTCCACCTCTCCCATATGGTGGGCCCAAAAATCAGCAATTCCTAGTTCTCCAAGGACCTATAAAAATTTTTGTTCCCTACACAAAAAAATATTATATGATTATTAATTTAAAAATAATAATTTAAATGATTTATATTTGTCTACATATAGAACATGAAATAATTAAAATTTTAAAAATTACCTGGGACTTTAACTTGCTTTAATGGAAGCCTTTCCCTGTTGACCATAAATGTTCCCCTAAGGGTCCATGTTCTGGTCACATGTCTTGCTTTAGGAAAAGCAAACATTTAGTTGGCCAAATCATCAACCTCATCTCCATCACCACCTCCATAGCCTACATGTGTGGTCACTTCCTGGGGTGTGTTTCGTGGCTCCCACCTAATGGTGTGGAAGGTGGAGATCTAAATAGCCACATCTTGGCAGGTTTACGAGGGCTTGCGTCAGGACCCTGTGACATCTGTGCAGATCCACTACTACCGACACCATGCATGTCGGGGTTAACAGGATCCAAAAAATATCTATATAAGAAAGAAAACATTTTTTCGTTTAGATAATGTAAAAGTTAAAAATCAAGGTTTCATAATTGATATTATGACAAAAAAATAAAACCACTTGAAATTATCGTTATTACTTTATATGTTTTAAGCCTTGTCATAACTTCTTTGATCCTTTCTTCGACCTCAGGAGTTTGATCTAGAATATATAACAAGTGAGTTAGTTCCCTATTTTCTTTATTGATATTTTTTTTAATTAAAACCATAGGGTCAGGGGATTCATACAAATCCATTTCACCGACTGAATCATCATCAGCGTCATGGACCACTGACTACATATTCAAATAAATAAATGATAATTCAATTATATAAACAAATAAAATGACTAATCACCACATAAATAAAATGCACATTAAATGCAATTCAAAAATTGTTGTTTGTTTACCTGTTCTAAGGTCGCTTTTGATTTACAATGATCAACCTGCCACATTATAGTAAAAATAGAACCATGATCATTATCATGAGAAATAAATTCAAATGTATGAGAAATCCTCCCTCTTTATTGACATCTAAGGAGGAATTTTATTGTTGATAAAAAAAATAGGCCACATTGAGTAAACAAACCGAAGCTCTCCAAATGGATTAACACCGTAAAGAACATAATGAAAATCATAAAATATAAGAGTTGTTGCTTACAGGTTGGGTAAATTAGTATATGTACCACCCCCATAATAGCAACGTATGTATCTATTCGATTCAAATTGCAATCAATCAATAACTCTTCCCCTACAACTATTGATTTTATTGAACATACAAATACACGATTTCCTTCACGCCCCTCAAATATGCAATTGGGTTTCTTATTTTTAGTCATGAGTTGTGTACTATTTATAAACCCTGCAATATTCCCCGTTTCTTTTGGCCTTCCATCAATATAGATAAATGCTCCTTTATTTTGATCATTATCTTTTAGCTGTATACAATTTGCAGCCAAGCCATATCTTCGCATACGTTTTGTATATCGGACTATTTGTATCCAATATTTGTATATATAGAAAGGTCTGACATACTCCATCAATTCAGTTAACCTGTCATAACAGGCCTTTATGCCATCCATGGAAAATAACCCCAAACCATGTAATGACGATGGAGAAATTTGGTATATCCTTTTGTTTACACAAAAATCAGTGTTTATTTAAGGAAGATACTTGGGTACCCATCATTTCACTATATGTTTATACCTCAAGGGAACCTCGATGGTGTCTATGCTCTCATGATCATAAGAACATGATCCTCCTTTTGCAAGAAACAATTACATGCATCTATGGAATTTTCTTCTGATATTCTCACCTCTAGTTGATCTCTGCCTATTAGACCTACTAGATGTCTCACTTTCCTCTATTCTACCTGAACTTCCCTCACTCAATGAATATAGATATGAAAAATACATGTTTACTTATACGTCCTATAACTATCAGTGTTTCATGGAAACCTGCACAGGAGATCTAGATAAAACATACACAAACAAAGATTATCAAGAAAAGTAAGAGAGATACACAATGAATAATGATAATCAATGCATATTATGATGTTATCAATGAGTGAGTGATCTTCACTTAGATAGTAAATGACATCCTATAATTAGGAATGCATGCACAATAGTGATGGTCTAAGATTAGAAAGTCTAAAATAGAACTAGTTAGTTAACTCCCACTGAACTAGTGTTACTCTCAATGAACTAGTGTGCCGAAAATATAAATTTCTCCAACACCCCCCTTGAACATCACTATGGAGTAAAAATGAGTCCTGCCTACTAGACCATATTAGTTACTCATGTGAAATGAAACTAATGAACACTGAATAAAAGTGAGGAAAGAGGGAAAACCACGTGGGAACAAACCCCCCCCTCAAAAGATAATGTATGAAAAGAAGAAAATGGCAGCTGCGAGGAAACTGCGTTCTTCATTGCAAGATGATCTCGCAAAGTTTGAAACATCTTCTCATTGAAAGTCCTCATGAATATGTAGAAATCTGTATGGATCCGATGAATTCCTTTGGTGACCTATCTAGTCTTGTACCTCTTGATCCTGTGGACCCATATGCACCTAAAAATATTCCTTTCTGGTGGAATTGGAACCAGATGTGAAGTTTGATTCTTTAGGAGTGAGTCATACTCCTTCTGCATGGATTCTTTCCATAATGGATTTCCCACAACCTTATTGTAGTTCTGTAGATCAGTGGATTGAACCATATATAAATGCATGGGCATCGCAGGTTCTGAAGCTGAAAGTACATGAGAAGGATACTCATGCTGAGATCGAGTCATCCTTGAATCCAATGGATTCCTTGCAAGGTTTCTTGCTGCCTGAAGTGTGGTCTGTGCCTTCTTGGGCATCTGTTGAAGCTTCGACACTGGATTCTTATCTGGATGTACTATCTGCTTATTTCCATATATAGAATCTGAGTGTATGGAATCATCTCTGATGTTTGAAACTGATGGAAGAACAAGAGTATATGCATGTTTCACTAGAGGTGCATGCAAATTACTCTCCTTATGTGTAAGTAGAATAGAGGAGTCATCTTCATAAAACTTAGTGAATTTATACAACCTTGACTTGTGATCCACCTCACCAATTTCAATAATGGAATTGTCATGCATGTCAATTACTGAAACTAAATCTGATGTAAATTCAACCTTCTTACCTTTCTGAGTGATCTAATAAACTGAGAGAAAATTCATAGAAATCTTTGGAACATGTAAAACATTCTCAAAACTACCATCATGGAGTTCCACTCTCCCTTCTCCTACTAATGCTATTGGAGTATCATCCCCCATGAGAATAGGGGGTCTTGAGCATGGACTCAAGGAAGATAAAACTTCCTCTTTCTCTACCATATGATGCGATGCACCATAATATATAATCCATGAATCAGATGAAGAATTAATTGCAACAAGAGCATGATGATTACCTTTTTTAGGAGCATGATCATCTTCCTTCTTCTTTTTGAATCCCTCTAGAATGAAGTTTCCAAGGTTGTTCTGCTAAAGTGATTTTTCCATAAGATCAATATGTTTCTTCATGCATGTGGATTCTTCATGATTTGGTTTATTGTGGTAAGTGCATTGCTTTCACTTCTTCTTCTTCTTGGAATTTGAAGAGTCTTTGGAACTTGAAGAATCATTAAAGGGTTTGGAATATCCCTCCTTCTCGTTCTGTTTGGATGACCCTTTTCCATCATACATGGTGAGTGCATGTGCTTTCGGATATTTCATGAGGCCCATATGTATGATTTTTGTCTGCTCTTGTGTAAGATGTTGGAAGATTGGTTGTTGTCATTGATGTCAACCCTAGTCATTGGTTTTGAACCACAAGATTGATGAAGGTATTTGGACATGAAGGACAATGCACATGAAGATACAACACCCATGGATGGATAGTATACATCATGTGGTTTCCAGTGGTATGTGACACGTCATGTGGATCCTCATGGTTGAGGAGAAATGAATTTTTGAAGATGACAAAGTGAATTGAAGAAGGAAGTACATGTAGGCCCTAAAGATAATTAAAGAAAAGAATTACAAAATAAGAAAGTGTCAGGTTGGCCCTGATGTTAAATGGAAGTGACATAAATGGTATAAATAAATATAATTATACATTCATTTTATACACAAGTGGAATTTCAGAGGAAATCAGAAGTAAAGAAGGTCAGATTTCAAGGGAGGATGAAGTCTTTTGGTGATGTGTTCTAAGGTATGTTATTTACATGTCATCTTACCATTTTTGCTATAACTTTTTTTCTAGAATGATTCAGATGGTGAAATTGCTATGGTATTGATAAGACATATCAAGGTACCTATGGTAAACATTTCAGCTCTTTATTCGCTATAATTATGCAGATACACTCTGTGGAAGATAGGGTTTTTGACCAGTCCTGAAGCTAGTCAATAAACAGGTGTTCCAGGTAAAATAGTCATAACTTCTTCATAGAGAATCCAAATGATGTGGGACCAATTTCATTGGAAAGAGTATAGACTATAGTTTCGTATATGTGAGTTTCAGAATCTGATGTTAAATATTGAGCATGGGGAATTCTGTACAAGTTCACTCTCATGAATAAACCAAAATTGAATAAAGTCTACCATTCTTTCTATAACTTCTTTTTGGGGAGGATTCAAGGAGTGAAACTTGGAGGATTTTCATAGAATAATTGAGTAATATTATATCCAAGATCAGAGTATTCCAAGAATTGAATAATTACAGAAGTTGAAGAAGTATTAGGAAACATTATCAGGCTCTATGTGATGGTTGGTTGATGGTGATGATTTAATGTAAAGTTTTATTATCTCTCATATATTCTTGAGTGAAAGGAAGGGGCAAGGATGGAGAGTTCAAACCTCTCTTGATATTGGAGGATTGTATCTTAATATTGGATGTTTATCCCTCCCTTATATTTGGAAGCTATAGCTACCTTTGGAAGTCATCACTTCCCTTGAACAAAAACTATTGATTATTTCTCATATATTGTGCATGGTGTATTGTGGTGTATTGGTGTAACTCTTATACTATT